>OLMO02000257.1:4987979-5005234 GCA_900291935.2 Cassiopea xamachana
GGGGGGGGTGTAGCAACAGAAATATACCGACAGGCTACTAAACGTCCGAGAGCTTCTGACTAACGATGATCGATTACCGACAAACGATGATCGATTACCGATAAACGATGATCGATTACCGACTACCTTCGATCACAAAGCAAGCTTTTCAGAAAAGCAATAGAATTACCTACGATTTCAGCAAAAATGGGTGTGTAAAATCCCCAGACTCCCTACTTCGGCGCACCTCTGCTGGCATCCTGTTGTCCAGGGGTGGTGTTTCCCACCCCAAGGCTACTGGCCTGATCAGTATCATTGTTATTATATTTATGCATTTATATGATTATGGATGCATGTATGCACCTACACTTCCATACATATATAAATGTACATATAGATAGAGCATCAATTAATATGCGATGTATTCCAAGTAACAGAAAGATACATAGAAAAGAAAACCATTGTATAGTTGGAATTAGCAGAATCTGCTGTGAAGTTTTCTGTGTTTGATATGTTCTGAGTTATTCAAATGCTTACGCAGATTGTGCGCAAGAAGCCTTCACTCTTGCTCAGAGACACCGGAGCATGAGGGCGAAGGGGACAGCGCCCCTCCTGCCCTTGAAAGGCAGAGGCGAGGGGGTCAGAGTACCCTTCTTATGCTGTCTACTGGTAAAAATAGATTCAACTTTTCTTCTTGCATTCGATCCTCTGTATGGCTCGATCTCCCTAGATCCTCAAAAATTCATTACATGTACGAAATGCAACGATTGTTGGAGGCATATGTTTACTAGCAGTAGCCCAAAAGTTAAAGTTCTGATGTCATCTTCACGTCATAATCAATGCAAGTGCCCTTCTTCACACTTCAGCTCCCACCTGCTTCTTTCCTGTTTCACTATTTCCTCTCATTCAAAAATATACACGCACTTACACGTGCCCTTCTTCAAACTTCAGCTCCCACCTGCCTCTCTCCTCTGTTTCACTATCATGTGAACAGAGCCTGAACTTTGGTGGAAAATTAAGAACACATTAAGAACAAGGCTGAGCCTGAAGCCTTGCCGTAAAATGTATTTTTGTACGACGATGCAGAAGCTTTCCACTGACAAATGGACACGAAATATCCTGTCCTTCCTAGTTTGAGGAGAATTGACAGCCTTGAGACCTTTTTCTTTGATTTTCACAAATTAGTTGCTCCTAGCGAAACTAGATAGTGCGCTAGCATGGTCTATTTACAATTTTTAATAACCTTTTTTCAATAAAGAACATCAATATGTAAGAGAGGTCATTTTGATTGTAGCATATGGCTCTCAATCAATCAAAACATCCAATGTTGTCTTGTATAATGTCCTTCTATGTATTTCTAAATGGCCTACACCCTATTAATTTAAGAACAAACTAAGAACAATTCAGCCTCAAAATTTAGGAAAGATTAAGAACAGCCAGCCAGAGCCTTAATTTTACTGGTTCTTATAAACAGGCAAAAACCAACACATGACGCCTTCTTTCACTAGATCAGGTTTTCTCAGTGGGGTGCGCTCTCCTTGAAATAGGAAATAAGTTACTAATGAAACAAGAAACTGCAAGAAAATCTACTTTGAAAATTATTTCGCTACAAATTTTCAGACTATGAACTAGCTATGGTCTGCTAGTAAATCAATTATTTCTAGCAAAAGTTGCACTTCATCTAGCATAACAAAAATAAAAAACGAAAATGGAGTTGCAACTTCAGATCCACCTGAAATTCTTAGTGTCTTAAATGGTTATCTTATTAAAACTGTAGAAAATATAAGCAAAACTATACCTAGAACTCCAAATTAACCTCTTGATTATTTTAGTTAGAAAAATCCCAAGTCAATGTTTATTCAACCAGTCACTCACATAGAAGTCGAGGATACAATAAGTAGTTTTGATTTGACAAAATCTATTGGTCCTAATAGCATTCCAGTTAACTTGTTAAAAACATTAGGACACTATATATCTCAGCCATTCGCCAAACTTATAAATCAATCATTTGCTACAGGCATCTTTCCCAGTAAACTAAAAGCTGCTAAAGTTGTTCTTTATTCAAAAAAGGAGACCCAGAATTTGCTTCAAATTATAGACCTATTTCTTTACTTCCTATTTTTAGTAAACTATTTGAGAAACTAATGTATAAGAGATTGTATTTATTTCTAGCACAGAATCATATAATATACCCTCTCGAGTTTGGTTTCCAAGAAAAGCATTCGGTTGAACATGCATTGATTAGTTTAACGGAGACTATTAGGACTACACTTGACAATAAAAAATTAGGTTGTAGTATATTTTTTGATTACCAAACAGCTTTTGACACAGTATATCATGATATTCTACTTTCTAAGCTGGAATATTATACCTTTGCTTTTGCATGGTTTAAATCTTATTCATCGGATAGATTCCAATATGTTTAAATTAGTGGGTCTGACTCTGACATATTGAGAGTGTCTTGTGGTGTCCCTCAAGGATCAGTGTTTGGACCACTGCTCTTCTTGATTTTATTAATGATCTACCCAATGCTACAAAAAGCTGAAATTTTATCTTTTTGCTGATGATACTAATATTTAATTTGAATCACAAACACTTTGTAACCTTTTTAGAAAGGTAAAAAATGAACTAAAATATGTTAAAAGATGGCTTGATGCAAATAAACCCATATTGAATGTCAGTAAATCCAATTATATTTTCTACTCTACAACTACTTAAATTCCTTCTTGCCTGTCAATTAAAAAGGGTAAAAGTCATATTACTAGAGATAAATATGTAAAATTTGTTAGATGAACACCTTAGTTGGAAATATCACCTCAGGGAACTTACAAAAAAGTTAGCCAGGAATTATGGAATCCTATTAAAAGTTAGAAACCTCCTCCAAACAAGTACATTGGTGAGTGTCTACCATACTCTGTTTCCTTCAATTTTTCAATATGGTATTATTGTCTGGGGTCAAGCTTATACATCATATACCGAGCCTATATTCAAAATGCAAAAGAGAACTGTCAGGGCAACTTCAAATCAAAGCTGTCTAGCACATTCTCTTCCTATCCTAGAGAGTTAAAATAACTTAGGCTATCTGATATTTTGAAACTGAAATTGTAAACATTTGTTTTTGAATCTACCAATAAGATAACACCTTATCTCTCATCTCGTTAGTCTATCTACTTTAAGAGCTCCTCCTAAAAGAATTCTACTACATTGTTTAAAATATACTTAGTTGTGTTATTAAATTATGCTTATTGTTATATTGTATGTTATTATGTTGTAAACAGCAGAATTTGAATTGAATTTAAATTGAACTGAATTTCCCTAGATCAGGGTTTTTCAGTGGGGCGCGCTCTCCTTGGGGGTGCGATGTGATGCTAGGGGTACGCGTATGACCCCAGGGAACAGGTATGCCTAGAAAATTTTTTACAGCCAATGATCCTTCTTATAGCAACCGCGAGAAAGAGGGCACGAAATATTTTCTCTTTCCATACGGGGCTTTGTAAGAAGCAAGTTAAGCCAGAAAAATTTAGCTTCCATAGAAAAGAAGTACTTCGCTTCAATGTATCTAATTCACAAAAAGGAGCAAAATATTGTTAATCTAAAACAACTAGGTAAGTACCATACGTATAAATTCATTTTTATGCAATCATAAGTGACCACAAAGACATGATGGACATCATATTTTTAAAACTTGAAAATATATGATTCTTAAAATGAACATAGTTCAAGACATAGTTCTTAAATTTCACCTATTGCTGAAACTCTTTTTGCCAAATTTCAATCCTAAAAGTTCCCTAATAGTTCCATAATTTTAACTGCACATTTAGACATTATAAAGTAAATTTTGAATGTTTCAACGGAAACGCCTGAAAGAAATACTTTCGGGTTGCACACGGTTTTGCGAAGTTGAAAATATTCAAAACTGAACAGTTGCTTAAGGACTTTGCTTTAGGTAGTAAACGTTCATTTCAAGGTCTTTGGATATTTACATGCTGGTTCTAATGAAGTGGTTCCTCATAGAAATGTGTAATAAAACAATCAAGAAGCGAAGAGTATTAACAAACAGGAGCGTGCCGAAGCACACGCTTTTTCATAAGAACAAAGTTCATGATAAGAATACTACAAGGCTCAAGGATCATCAAGACTTGGAACTTGTATTTATAAAGACTTGGAACTTGTGTTTATCAAGACTTGGACGTTAATTCAAGTTATAATAGAGTACCGAAGTGATGACGTCATAAAAATACATCTTTAGAATTTTCATATTTTGACCACATGGAGTGAAAGAGCAGCGCAAAATAGACATGTGCTGACAATTTTAAGTGAATGTTGTCAAAATGGGATGAAATATAGCCATTCAATGACAGAACACTTGCCATACAAACCACTGTCTTTTCGGCCTGGATCTTAACGTTCAACTCAAGGCTCAAAATATAGTGACTTGATAGGAACTATGTCCGTATTCAATTGCCTGTATGTCGGTCATTATTTCTTAAATCAAGCTGAAATTTGTCACTAGTAGCTATTTCATACAGCTTTTTCAGAATTTAAGGCCAAAATTAAAATATTCTAAAAATAGAATTTTCGTGACATCACACTTCGGTACTTTACTCTGCTTTTAGATGAACTTTTGCACAGTCGATAAAACATTTATTGTTCTGTTTCACTTTTGCTTCGCTTTATGAGGAAGAAAGATATAAATTAACATTTGAGTAAATTCCTCTGACTTTCAAGCGTAGTTACACCGTCGAAATTTACGAATATATTTTAAGAATAATCTAAGGCTCAAACCAAGCAAATTTAAGAAAATTGCAGCTCAGCAAAAACTAAAGTATTCTTATAAAAAGTGTAACGATTATGTGAGTGCGACACACCCAACTTTTATGTATAAGAAACTTTTATGTATAAGAAACTTTTATTTATAAGAAACTACTTTATAAGCATCCTAGTACTAGACAACCTAAATTTAAGGAAATTGTAGAACTACAAGGAAAGAGCTAAGGAACTTTTAACACATAGAACTCATACTGACGCATTTTGTTTGTTATAGGACAACCAGTTTGTTACATTCACGTTCTGTGTACGCTTTCACAGCAATTTAGTTCGCTAAATTAAGAAACTTTTAGAACTAAAAGTTGGCCAAAAATTAAGAAACTTTTAGTGCTAGGCCTTGAGCTAGGGTTTCTTAAAAAAACGTGCAATAATTTGTAATTCATTCCTCCAGCAACTAGTTACTGTTCTTTCTGTTATAATTCTCTGGATCGACCCACAGATTGATTGAATAACTGAAGCTTCAAAGATGTAAAGAGATTATAATCCGAGGAGGATTTAAAATCTCAAGCAGCTTTAAAATTATGTAACAGCTAATTCAAGAGAACTCTTTAGCATTTCCATCATGCAAAACATGCGGTTACATTCTCCAAAATCATGTAAAAATTGGCGATTACAGAAAGGAACTAAAAATTTATCAACAACATATGATTTGGATTTCTTAATCCAAAGGGAATCATCTCGTTCTTGCCTTTTCCATATCTTCTAAAATATCTATTAGTCTGTTTTTTGCCTTCTTCGTGATATGAGAGCTAGTTCCGCATGTGACAAGACTTCGCCGCTGTCGCACCGAATACTCCTGCAAAGGTGAAAACCCCGTAAATATGAATGTTTTTCATTTTCAACAAACACGATGAAAAAATGTAGTCTTTCTGTTATAATTGTAAGATGTGCTGTTGCTGTTCAGCTAAGTCCTAGTCAAAGACAGAACAAAACGAGCTCTGAGTGGCCAACAGTGAAATTAAATTCTTTTCCAGGATTTTCTAGGGGATTTCCTACCAAAGTTTAGGGGTTTTCCAGGGTATGTTTGACTATGTTTTCGAAAAATATAATGATACCACATAGATCTTCTGCCTGTACCCATCCACCTTTAATTCTGCGTTTTACTGGAAATTTTGTGTCCGTTGTTGGAAAAGGAGGCTGCTTGCCACATGACAAATGATACGCTGTTTTTACCCCCCCCCCCCAACAACCTCATAGATCCTCCTCCCCTGCAGTAAAGGAATAAAAAATGCAACAGCACTGCAAGGCCAAAAATTGATGCACGGAAAATCTGTTTTAGAACATAATTTTCAGGGGTGGGATGTAATATCAAGGTTTTCCAGGGCATTTTCCAGGGGCAAACAAAATCCAGGGTTTTTCAGGGTCTTCCAGGGGTTCCAGGGTTTGTTGGCCACCTTGGAGCTTCTCTTGCCAAGTAACTAATACGGTGGCAAAAATAGCCTTCAAAAACAAAAAAACAAACAGAAAAAATCACTTCCATATTCAGCAGTACAGTCTTAAAGAGTCTAATAACAAGCTCTTCCAAAAGGCATTTCAAAAGTGAAAAGCCCTACAAGTCCAGCAGATGAAAATTGATTCGAAATATGAAACTCACTGTATGTTCCTTTATCCATCTCTCTAAATCTCTTTCATTCAAATAAAATGCTTTTATGAAGCCCTCCACCAGTTCGCGGCCTGGCAGTGGTCTGAAAAAAGAATGACACTGTTAGTAATCGTAACTTTGAAATCTCTAGGTGGAGCCACTCATTGCAATAGCGTGCAGCTATCAAAGAAAATCTACCAGTTCTGCAAACCAATGACCTCCCAGGTCCACTGGAACGGTGAAAAAATTACAAAACTACTATCTCTTGTGTTTTATCTTAAATATAAACTAGATGAGCTTCTATCTATTCCACTCTATCTTCAAAAATAGCCTCATAGTCTTTACAGCTGAGCAAATTTGGCCAATGAGGGAAAAAACAATCATAGTTAAATGTTATGAAAAAGAAATCTGCGTACTGTACTCAAAAGGATCTTCAAATTGCTTTAAAAAATTAAGGGACAATGAGCAAAATGTAGTATTTAAAAGGTAAAAAATGAATCGATATCTGATAATAGAACTCATTGGAAAAACTGTCAGCCAAAATAGATTGGAACAGTAATAGGCGTCAACTGCAATGTAGGAACTCTACAAATGCGAAAATTTTGCAATTTGAAGCCAAAAATGAATAACTCGATTACTTGTGAACGATGCCCAAAGGTAAAACATCATAGCAGCTACGATAATAAAGACGGATATTCATGCCAGGGTACTTTTTAAGGTACTGACTGGTGGGACATTTGTCCCAGTGGGCTTTGTTGCTTGTACCAGCAGTGAAGGAAAAATTAATACTTTTGCCCCAGTGGACTGAGACAAAATTGGACCCTTTTTCATTTCATTTGGTAAAAACTATTGGTGATGCTAGATAGAATGGTTTTCTTGATGCTTATTCTTGCTACTTGTGAGCATCAACGGGCACAAAGACCGAGCTGTTACAACTGAAACGGGGGCCTCTAACGGACTTGGCAACATAGTCAAACTTCCTTAGAAAATACTCTGATTTATGCTAACTAACCGAGCACCATGAACACTACAGAGCTGATTACAAAGTCTTCCTTTTGTTCATCTAAATGAGAAGCTAAAAGATACGGCCCTTACTTCTCTTTTGTCTCTATGTTTTGAAAGAGTTAACCAGAAGGCGACTTTGGTTTATGAAGCACAAGCACATTTGCAACAGCAGTGAAAATGAACCAGCTTTTATAATCCGATGGCTTAGGCACATGAAAGATCGTCAAAATTCGGGAAGAAACTTATAAATTTTTTAAAACCTGCTTCCTAAATCAAGGATTTCTCATCCTAAATTAGATCTGGAAACTGACATAAATGCAAACCAGTCATTAACAAGCTTCCAATTAAGAGTATAAGAGCATAAATTAAATAACTCTCAAAATTTGGAGCCTTCTAAAGCATTACCAGAAGTAATGTACATGTGTCCAAATAATTATCCGCTTGAATTGTATACAAGAAAACTATATTTAGTCTTGCAACTGATGATGGAAAATTAATTCCCAAAACATCTTACGCGCATCAAAACTTCGTGGCTTTGTGGTGAGTATCTTTAGTAAGGCACTACCATTGAAAAAAAGCAAATAATTTGGAATAAAGCATGCAAGCAAGGCAGCCCAGATGGGGGGGGGCAGGGGGTAAATTGCCCCACGGCCACAAGCTCCAAGGGATCTTATAACGCCCAATGCTTTAAGGCCTGGGGGCCTCACAAAGTAAATCAGCAGTAATTTTCCAAAGTTAATTTCTAGACCATGAAAATGCTCTGCTCGCTTCACTTGCAGGGGGCCTCATCTCTTTCTTTTGCCCCAGGGCCTATCAATTCTCTCCGCAGTCCTGCATGCAAGTGATGAATATACACTATTAGGTCCAGCCGCCTCTTAGGCAACTTATAAAAACAAAATACAAAGCATTGAAAATGACAAAGATAACGACAAGTACACAAATGAAGAAAGGCAGCTGATAATTGAGGTTGATTGCCAAAACTGCATAAAACACGGCTAAACTGTATTTAAAACTTTTATTACACAACTGACACGATTCCATGACATTGCAAAACATGATTCTTCGCATTGCAAAACACGAGTTCTTAGAATATCAGCCTCACCGCTATTTCGTTTGTAGTAGTTCATTTAGATCTTGTATAAAAATTTCTATTTCCACTTGCACATTTCAATATTTTGCATAAGGAACATTTCATGTATAAAAATGGATAATAATAGCAATAGAAAAATAAAAAAATAGACAAAAATGCGTGAAAAAGTTTTCACGGCTTATCCTGGAGCAAGCTAGTCAAAAAACTTTGTTCCAAATCTCAAAAACACAAAACGGATTAGTATTAACATTTTGCTTGTCGGGGAAAGAAGTCTAGTGCAAGAGTAGACTACACGTTTCTTTTTAAGAAACTGGTTTATACAAATGCTTGAGTATACAAATAGGTGTTAATTGGCCACTCTTGGGACCAATTAGATGCATCATATCGCGTGTATCCGTATCTGGCTATATATTTTGGGTCATCTTTAGGTCGCTATCCGACGTTTCATACTCTTACTAGTGTCGGACGGAAAAAACAGTATGTCTGAAAATGTTGCCGTTTTTCGTGCTGTAGTAAATAAAGTGGTTTATAAAAAAGTAGTATCCAGCTACTCAAAAAGCCAAGAAAGTTCAGCACTGGACTTTTACGAAAGTTCATAAGTGTATATGTATTTGTACAGGTATTTAAAATTCGATTTATCTATGCAGAAAATATCATATATGCTATACTAGCTGCTCGCTAAAAGTTTAACTTCTGTTAATTACTAAAGTTTATCACCATTTCAGGTGTGCATGAAACTTTTTCATTTTCCACCAATTTCTTTGAGCAAAACATTTGAATTCAAAAATTTTTGCTATGAAAGTCTTAAAAATGGTTTGATGCTGGAATTGCGAAAAAGTTAAGTTTCAGTACTGGGCGATAAAAAAACTTTCTTACGAATTAAAAAACGTGTAGTAAATGTACTTGCTACTTAATCTCGACTTCTATAATTTTACATGAATGGAAACAGCTATTGAAGTGACCTTGTCTCAAAATGACCTACAGTGACATATAACAACTGTCCTCAGGTTACAGTGAAGGTTTTGCGTAATACATCGTCAAAGCAACGACTGAAATCCACCATCTACACCCAGAACAACGACCTAGTTGTCAAGTGGAGATACATAAAGTGAACTTCCGAAGTGTGCATTTTTCACCGGACTTGAAAACAGCACAATTGGGATAAGAAAAATCGGAAATTGAAACACAGCCAAAACTTAAAAACCATTAACGAATTTCTAGACCAGAAGGCAATAAAAGTGCAAAAAACTTGGGAAAATTGAATTAATATTTGCAGCGGGACAAAATGACTTGGGGGAAAGCACACCACCATGGATGGGAGAAACTTGAGCAGGATCTATTACTGGCAGATATCTGATTCAAAATTTCAACGCCTTCAAAATATCAAACCTGACTGGGGTTAATCTCTCCAGTTTCATCATTAACTGTTGGTAGTCTAATTGCATCAATGCCCGTCCTTCATTACTGCATTTTTTTACACTTGAAAACCTGCAAGTAGTCAATGGAGTATGCAAATATATACATAAATACATACACATATAAATACTAATATACTCTATCTTTCAAATGCTGCCATCAATTAAACACCGCCCTCTGTTAAACGCCCTCTGTTAAACGCCCCCTCCCCTATACGCCGCATATACAGCGTGAGAAAATGAAATAATCAACATAAAATTAGCATAGATTTCTGCAATTGTCTCCTCTTTTTTGCAGAACATTTGTAGAACACCTTGAAAATTCCAGCTACAAAACACCACCTTCTGCTAGAATCACTTGAGGCCTTTGTGGAAGCATTTGGCGTTCAGGTGAAACCACCTGGTGGCCTAGTGTAAACATCTGGAGTATGTTGGAAACAATTCAGTGCAGCTTGGAGTCATCTGCAGCCCTTGCAGAAACACATTGTGGCATTAAGGAAACACCCGAGAGCTAGGTGAAAGCATGTGATGGCCAGGAGGAGCCACCTCGTGACCTAGTGGAAGCATCTGGGGCATGTTGAAAACATTTTGAGGCGGGCTGGAAGTATCTGGGACTTTGGAGGAAAAAATTTGGGGTTCTGGCAGAAACATTTAGTTGCCTAGTGAAAATTCCTGGTGTCCTGGTCTCCTTGAGCCATCTTTTTAGTGAATACTGCACGAAAACCTAAGAATATAAATATACACCGTGGCATTTAAAAGAGGAAATGAGGTCTATATAAATGAACGTCATATCTATTGAATAATTGTGTGCAAACGACGCACCCATCCACCAAATTCCTGTTTGACATATATATGACATGGGTCCACAATATTGTGGTGGCTTCTTCAGGAATAGGTACGAGGCTGTAGAGAAATGGAAGACATTACAGGATGTAGAAAATATCAATTTACGCAATAAGACACAATACACCAAGCAAATAATACATTTTCTATCAATGTCTGATTAGGAATCCACATATTGTCATATTGTGGCAAACAAGAAAAATACCCACGTAAATAAAAAAGTAAAAACACCCACGTAAAGCTATAAATAAAAATAAATGAAAGACAATGCTACTAAACTGAGTCTCACAGAAGGTTTCTTCATAAAAATATCACCCTATAAATACGTCTAGCTAGTGCCAAAAATTTACAAAATACTCATGAACTGACGTGTGACAAACATCAAGTATAATGCAAAAACTTTGTTAAGTCTAGGGGGCTGATTTATTTTCTGGGGTCTTAGTGGAGGGAATTAATAGAGAGGGGTGTTATTATTAGCTCAAGGTAAAAGTTTCATACAAATGCTCTTTTGCACTGCCTCTACACTGCCTCATTTGAAAATTCGTTGCTAATTATCATATTGACAATTATATCATAATCCAGGAGTATCTTCTATACAGAAGTTTCTCTTGGAGCCTTTTGATAAGATCAGTATTCTCTAGGTTCTAAGATGCACAGGTAATTCTGTACATGTGGCTTAACAGAGAGGGGAACTTATTTGCAGTATTTGCTTTAAGGGAGGTTTAATAGAGAGGGGCATAATAGAGCTTTTACGGCAAAATAATTAATGGAAAGGTACTTCTTTCACAGATATAACAAATGATATAAAAATTACCAATAAGGCAAACAAAGGAGTAAAAAACAAACGATTAAGGGAGTAAGATAAATAAATACAAAACTTTAGTAAAGACAAAATGAAAAGAAGTAGAGAACAAAGAAAGCAAAGAAGAAAAAGCAAGCAAATCAATAAGTATAGAAAGGGGGCACAGAAATAAGTACAGGAGTAAAGGGGCAAAGAAGAAAAGAAGCAAACATGTAAAGAAGAAGAAATGTAAAGAAGAAAAAGAAACCTATGCAACTGTCTGGAAGCGATTTGTCTTATCGATGAAGTAAATACTTCAAGGATGCTTTCATAGAAATTTTTAGATTCTAAATTTCTGTCGCCAGGGATCACATAAAGCTGCCCAAAAGGCACTGGAAGAGCTGGAAAGAAGTTCAAATAACTTCCTTCTGATATAAAGTTTCAGGCACATATACAAATACAAAATGCTGTATCACGCCTATAGTGCAAAAACCATGCAGACTTTAGTATCTTGTTCTCTCTGCTTAAAAGCAAGAAACTGCTGAAACACCACATGCATCTTCAGGAAGAATGCTAGAAAACCTCTGGAATCGTTCCTAGAATACTATACTCAAAAACAATACCAAAATTTTACGATGAAGCAAAGTGGAGCTCGCTTACATGATTCCTTGACTCAATACGATACAAAATGCTAAAAGGCTAAATTAGTGGGTGCCTAGAAAAACACGACGTTAAAACATAGTTCATTATCATAGGGCTATAACTTCAAACTTTGCAATAATATGATAGCTAATTGAAAGCTCTGCAATGGAAAACAAAACATAACAACAGAATGCCAAGTTGTGGTATAGCAAACGTTAAACCACAATTCAAATAAGAGTTACAACATGAGAGGTTAAAATTGGAAGCATCAACAAAACCAATCTGAGAAGAGGCCTTCTGTTCCTCAAAAACATCGAGAACAACCGGCGATAAGTGTTAAAAATAAAAACATGTGTTTTCAAGTGGGCGGGCAATTAATGCTTGCAATCATTTCCAAGGCTTAGAAGAAATATGACTAGGTTGTGCGTGGGCATAAGAGAGAAAATTAATAAAAATTTGGTTGAGATATCCAGATGTGATATCACAACTGGCGCCCTCACCTTGACGTCTCAGCAAGTCTACTCGTCAGCTGTTGGAATTCCTAAGAAAGAAGCAAATTTTAAAAATTCATCTCAAAGTTTAACGCGATTGAGTAGCTTTGATGCAGGAAAATGACGTTTTAGAGATAGAATTAGTGCCTATATAGTGGTATAGGATGAGCGTTTAAATCATAAGCCGCAGAATACACGGCTAATAAGCATAAGGTAATAGACCTGATACGACAATACCAACCAACTCAAAAACAGACATCTTAAAGTAAGTTGTAGAAGGCCACTCAGAGTTTGTGGCAGATACTTCTGAAACCCTTCGAAGTGCATCACAATTGATGGCAAGTCTAAGTACATAAAGTCATTATAAACAAGGCAGACTGCCCCCCCCCCCGGATATCACTTCCAAGAGACATTAAAATTGTAGAAGAATTTGCAGCACCAAATAATACTTCAAAATATTGCTAGGAAACATTCATAAAGGATATCCACAACTTACGGGAGGGAGGGGGCTAGCAACAATGCGGACAAAAGCGTATAGGGGGAGGGAGGAAGCTTGGCTTAAGTGGACATCCTTTTCAGTGCAGTCTCTCAAGAAGAGGAGAGGGCAGTTATAGGCCTTTAAAGATTGAAAACTAAAGAGGTGAACAAGAATCAAGCACAGTATGCATGTCTTTTTCTTCAATAGTCTTTCAACTCAGTGTCCGCACAGACGGGGGGAGGGGTTGTTAAGTAAAAAGCCAATATGCATGGACAAGGGGAGGGAGGGGGGCTGAAAACTGGCGGAAATGTGCGGAAATCTTTAATTGATTATCCCTTATCAAGTTTGTATTTACAATTCAGCAATTCTCTCTTTGGACTCTATTTATTTATGATCCAAAAACGAGACAATACAAGTACCAATGAGGGTCAACGTCTAATCAAGTCCTCTGTATTAGACAATCGTATGACTTTTAAAACAAGAATCAAAGCATTAGATATATAAAGTGTCTTCAGCATCCTTTGCTTCGGGTTACACATGTTGAAATAACGGGAATGTAGTCGTTGTCTAAATAGGCAGGACCACTAGGGAGCACACTCTGTCTAGCTTCAGGCATATTCCTTTTTGTCTTTAACAGAATTAAATGGCAAAAGTGATTAGTATATCCCAGGTTGTAATGCCGTCCAAAATGTGACAATACTGTATGTAACACGTTGTCTGAATTCAAGTTCATTCCTTTTGAAGGGCAGTGGTTATATGTGAATGTCTGAGCCTTTACATAACTTGAGCCCTTACATAATTTTTGTACTTACTTACTAAAATGCAACAAAAATAGTAAATTAGGCTATTCAATTCTCAAGTAGGCTAGCCAAATGTCGAGAAAACAGTCAAATTTCCGGGCTGGAGTGAAAAGTATATCACTTATTTTACTAAATGAAATAATGCGTTCCATCTTGCCAATTTTAATGGTTGAAATTCTGTTCTTGGATGCTCCAACTTTGCAAGCAGGTTCACGACTTGCGGGCACAAACGCATTTTCCCACACCATGCCTCTATTCAGTACCGTACAGCTCCTTAGATAAATAAAATACACTTGTGGACTTAGATTCTTGAACCAAGCATTTCGAATATATGTCCGAGTCCTTCTGATTCACTTGTCTTGCCGTGCAAAATGAAATTTCTGTTGCACGCAAGTGATCTAAATACCCTTGGTATACATTGCATCTAGTGCATTAACTATTATGCTTCGTTGAGTTTAACTCACCATGACAAGGTCATCAACGTATCTGCTATGCTGAGACATAATTTCCTTTATATCCCATTTCACCGTTGACATTGAATGCAGCATCTAAATAGGTAACCCGTAAACTTGATCAGTCATTGTTTACAAAACTACCCAAATAGAAAAATTAATCAAGTCAAGTCGTAAATACAAGCTTTAAAAACAAACAGTAACTCTTGGGTCCCATCAGCCAATCTTCAACTAAATACATTCAGTACAGAATCTTATATTAAATACACTACCTACTGGGAGCAAGGAATTAAAATTTACTTCCATCAGAACTTATTTTGCAACAATAGGCGATTGCTGGCGGGTAAAAAAATGCTCTCTAAGGTAAAAATCTCTTTCGATAAGAGAGGACACTGAAGTCTATTTATCAAGACTATTATAAATCACAAATGCTTATCTGTAATGCTGACAATGTGTCCACAGATCTTCTGCGCCCATATTCTAGCCTCAATTAAATGTCACCTTAACTTAGATGGGGATACCATCTGATATCTCTTTCCTAATACTGCAGCCTAACAGTTAATGAGTGAGGATCAGAGGTACTAAATGACAGAAATAAAACCTGGTCAAACGAGATTGCATGGTCAGCAACACTTTTATATACAGGAATCCTGAGCTCATCTGAGATATCCACTGTCTACGACAAATCCAAATAAACAATTCAAGTTCTCATACCAATTAATATCCTATTTGCTAATAATACAAGTTAGACACGAAAGAAACAAAAAATTAACTGTTTCAGACAACTCTTGTCAATTTTGTAGTAGTTGCCAAGGCAGTTCAGGATGCAGAATTGGATTAAAATGAGCTACAAATGATTTCACTAATATATGGCTATGGACAAAAAAAGTATTTGTTCCATACTGTCTACTCATCGATGGAATGAATCACCAAAAACAATATAAAATGTACCTGTGAGAAAAACTGAGACAAAAAACCTCTTTTCGTTTGAGGTATTAAAGAATCAAGGTGATTGTGCAAGTTCTTCAACTGCTTTGATAAGAAAACCCTGAAAATGAAAGTACTTTCATTAACATATTAGGCTGTTCTACTTATCTTTTCTACAAAAAATTTAATGCTAAGAGAAAAGAAATTTGTAGAGAAGCAGTACCTAAATTCAATGGATGTTTTTTCAGCTGAATCGATAAAAAAATTTCGCAAAAATACTGTGGAAGCTTTGTATAGAATCAAAATTGCATACAATAAAAATGAAGCTTTCAAAAGTACTAAAACACGCACTCTCATATTTACTTATACTGTACATACATGCACACATACATACATAGAAAACAGTAATAATAGGCTTAATTCAGTTGAAGAAGTATCGTGAACTCACAGAGATTCCATAGCAACCAATCGGTGGTGCAAGCCAAACAAGTCGTGATGATTACGTAAATCAACCATCGGAGATATCGCAGGAGGTGGTAACTAAAAAGGACGAACTATTGTGAACATCAATTAGTTAGAGGAACTGAACTTCAACTCTTTTCAAAGACATCAAGTCGCCAAATTAATTGCAACAAGAAACATACTTCATCTCAAATCACTACCTTTACGGAACCCTCTGTCCCCTAGGGTTAGTTCCATAAAGGTACATAAAGGAGAATGTATTTGTCTGCAAAGCTAACTTGGGAAAGGCTAGCAAAGGGCAGGCTAGTTTAGGGCTGACTAGTTCAGAAATGAGTAGCGTATGACTGAATAACTTGGGATTGGCTAGTTCAAAGCAGGCCAGTTAGCGTATGTAATCACTTAAGTAGCATTAACCGAAGGAAACGAATAATCCTTATTTGTATCTACTGATCTAGTTCGTAGGCTGTATGCACACATCTACGAGCAAGTGTATCAAATACGCGAAGCTAATCTGATGTGAGACCAGAAAACGACAATGCCTGGTTGCTATCACTTACCTACCTTTAAAGAATATAAAATACCATTTAGTTAATATTCTAGCAAGAAAAGATTGACTCTATTGCATAGGGAACCCAACATGAAACGCATGGAAAGACGAAAAAGAATTTTGAGAAAAATTTAAATTATAAGAAATCTTACCTTTAGATCGCCTTTATTTGGAATAGAATCCTTAAAGGAAAATAGAATAAAGAATAAAAAGCAACCAAGAACATTTTCCTGGTTTCTTTTGAAATATAAACTCCACTCATAAAACACCAAACTAAAGTACCAATAGTACTGTAGTATTTCATTTTAGCGCCTTCCACATACTCAAGTATTCTAGGTAACTCAATTCTAAGGAAGAAAAGGCACTATCTCTCTTTACTGCTATTCAGAAAAGTATAAAAAGACCTTATGACAGTACAGCTTTTGATGAAACGAACAATTTTACAATGCAGAAAGAGCTACTCATAAAATTCAAAACACAAAACTTGGATCTTTGAAGGAATTTACACAAATGTATAAAATATTTTATCGTCTTTACCTTTTTAAGGATTATATTGTTTGAAATTCTTCTAAGCGTCATTTTTAACTTACTGCTGATAGTTGCGTTCATATTAGGGTCATTTTCCTACAATTAGAAACAAAATAACAGTATCAAGACAACAAGGATAGCCAACTGGAAAAACCTTAAGAATAGCTATACCTAGTCAAGACATCATACAGGAAAACTAACAACTATTAAGTACAACGATCTGCACAATACTCATCACAAAGTATTTTGTTTAAACGAACTAAAACCCACGCAATTCAGAACAACCATACCTTTGAACTATTCTAACTTCTGTGCATATACTGAGCAGTGGAATGGTTGATAAATTATGTATATACATATATATATATATATATATATATATATATATATATATATATATATATAT
>OLMO02000257.1:5014249-5095399 GCA_900291935.2 Cassiopea xamachana
CCCCCCCCCCCCCCCCCCCCCCACCAGCCGAGCAGAATGTTGAGCTAAAGTGTGGTTTCTTTTAAATCACTTGCAAGTCGAGTAAAATACATCGAAACAATGTCCTTTCTCTAAGAAACAATATTTTTTTTGTGGACGGCTATTTATTGTGCCCAAGAAGTTTTTGATAAAGGGGAATTATGAAGGAGAAACATTACTCCGTTCTTAGCTAACGTCCGTAGTGTACTAACTACTTACAGCAACGGCTGTAAAACAATAAAACATACCTGCCATATCCTATTCAGTCCTTGATCTAGTTTACTTCTTATGTAATGGCGATCAAACAGTGACTTCTCTTTATCATTTTCAACTTTTTCTCCATCATCTTCAGATCCATTAACACATGGGGTCTTTGAGCTCTCAGAATCCTGCTTTTTCTTATCTGAAGATTCATCGAAGTCAATATGCCACTGACTTGCCCGTCTGTAACTCGACAGAACAAACCAGAAATGCTGCATGGGGGAACAATTAAGGGAACAATTCAGTGGCTATATGGTTGTAAAGCAAGATTAGGCAGCAGCTACTACGAAAGATGTAACAATAAATGTGAAGAGATTCAAGCAACAAATATAAGAAGCTCTTTGCAATTTTGGGTGGCCTTAATTAAAAATATGTACCAATCATGTGATTAAATCATTGTGGTCAATATGAAAAGTACGAGAATTCAGCCTCTAGCTTCAAGCAACAATAAATTGATGCGTGCCTAATTGATAATTTTCTGAGCTTAAAACAGCAGGAAATATGATTATACAAAGTGGCTAGAGTAAAGAAGACACCAGTGCAGAATTGGCATAGACCGCCAGAAAAATTGAAATGTCTCTAACTTAAGTACCATCTTGTAAAATAAAAATCGAAGATGTTAATAAGAGAAATTGAAGCCCAATGAGAATCAAGAATCAGTCACTAGAGGGAGTGATTCTGCAGAAGCACAATTACTCCAAAGTTAAAAAATACTAAATTACTAAAGAATTAAAGGATCCTACGCAAAAATATCGATAGATCAAAATACGAGGGATTCAATTGAAGAGCTTGCAAATATCATATATAACATCATATACAGCTTGCAAACGTCAAACATCAATTGAAGAGCTTGCAAACATCATATACAACATCATATACAGCTTGCAAACATAAAACATCAATTGAAGAGCTTGCAAACATCATACATAACATCATATACAGCTTGCAAATATCAAACATCAATTGAAGAGCTTGCAAACATCATATACAACATCATATACAGCTTGTAAACATAAAACATCAATTGAAGAGCTTGCAAACATCATATACAACATCATATACAACATCATATACAGCTTGTAAACATAAAACATCAATTGAAGAGCTTGCAAACATCATATATAACATCATAAACAGCTTGCAAACATCATATATAACAACATCACAACATCATCATCATCATATCTAACAACATCAAAACATTAGCTCACAGTACTGCATGCCTCATAATTTTGACAAACAAGCATAGCACATTTTAAACAAGAGAAACAAGGAAGAGATATTATGCCTCAATAAATACAAGTTAACAAATTACGAAGGAAAACATATTCAAATTCACCTTGCAAAGGTCGATTAGACATGGAGTAAAGTGATCCAACGCAACATTCTGTTGAAATTAAATTAGATTTAATATTCAGGATTGCAAAACTACAAATGCATAGCATATAGGAGTGTTGAGAATGTTTATTAGCAACAAAAGTGGAGGATGGACCTTCAACGTGGGCCTTCAAACATGGACCTTCAACCCTATAAGCTTCAAGAGAGACGTAAAGTAACGGCGATAACCTATTTCAGAAAGAACAAGATAAATCATCCCGTACAGCTCTCTATGGCGTTTTTCGTGAAAGCTGATTAGCATCCTTAAATGATCCAAAAAATGAACCAATATCGATAGATTTGTCCCTACTGTTTGGATTTAGTAGAAAGTATGCCATAGCTGAAATTTGCTTTGAAAGATATTTGAACTAAATAATTGGCTTAAAAAACATATTTGAAAATAGGTGCCTTCAACCTAGACGTCAAAAAAGGTATGTTTATCAGGCACCACCACGTATGTTTACTTAGTTTCATAATGTGCCTTTCCAGACACTAGGCTTTGGTCATTTTCAACATCCAATGCTCTACATGACAAGAAATTACTCTACTAAATCAAATTGAACTCAAATATTTCCTCACAGATACAGTGCTCCTTGAGAGTGTCTAAACGGGAACGTGTGTTTAAATTTTAATGATTGCTTTAAGATCATTGAGCAAAGAAAAGGAACAGAAATATCCTCCTGCAGATTCCTAAAGATAAATTAGAGATTGCGAAAAATGCTTTTTTTCTTTATGGGTGCTAAGTTGTATAACTTACTTCCTATCGATATTAGAGAAAGTGCTGGTGATTTTTAGAACAAATTGAACGACTTTTTCATTACATTCAGTATGAACATTATAGTCTTTAATAACTGTAAGAATATATCTATTTGTATATTTACCTTGCTTTGTTTAAAAGAAACATCCTAATAGCAGTTTTCTCTTAAACTGATATGTACATCCTTTTGAAATATTCATAACATGCATACATGTCAAGTCAAAACAGTCTAAGTCCTTCCCACGCCAATGGCGCATAGGGCGGTGCCTATCTCCGTTTCAGTAGCCTCAGCTCACGCGTCTAAAAATGCAGTGAAGGCTGCAGCGGGGGGCTGGTCCACTGGTAGCTCCGCGAGTTTAACTTTCCCACTCCATTCTCATATGTCGAGCGCCAGACGAGAAGGCAGTGAGTACCATTTTTTTAAAGTCTTTGGTATTACTCGGCCAGGGCTCGAACCCATGACCTTCCGATTGTGAGGCAGACGCTCTACCATTGGGCCAACACACCGGTTTACATACATATACAACATCACAACAAAAAACATTTGGGAGCAGGTTATACTTACCTTGCACAAGGAGGAGAAGTTCATATCATCGTGGTGACTTGGCATAGCATTTGCAAGCTACAATATTGAAAAAAATATTTCTTGGCGATAGCCATACACAGAAAGAACAGTAGATCAACAACTTTCAGAATAAAAAAAGGAGACTCTCAACTTAACTGTCTACTCAATATCTCTTGCAATAAATCTACGATGCGCAAGAAATCATCAAACTTTTGGGAAATGGTGTTTGAGGGTAGTGACACAATAATAAAATCTGTAGGTGGTTGGGATTTGCAACAATAAAATTAAGAGATTGCACTCTGAAGACCTAGGCACAACAGGAAACTGAAAAAATAATCCTGTAAAGTTAGTCGAGTGGATCATGTTCTACTTGCAATTATATTCATGTACAATCACGCTCATCCGGCATATAAAAGAGCTTTAAAAAATAATATTAACCCAGTTGTTAACAGTTGGTCAAAGGAAACGATCGTTTATCATATCTATAGTTGGTGATGAAAGAGTTTTTGAAGATAAGACCTTGGCTGTCTGAAGCAAATTTCTCAAGAGAACAAAACTGCCGTAAAATCATAGTTCACCCAAGAATCAAAGAATGTTGAGAGAAAAAGCAGTTTGCTTGAGGATTCACATTGCAAAATCAAAACAGGAAAGATCTGGAAAAACTGAAATAATATATAAGAACAGTGATGACGAGCAAAAGGTTGGGAAAAGCAGTAAAATGCAAAAAATTGGAATACAATGCACCAAAGTTCTAATAGTCCTGCTGCATCAAATGGTTTTATGATCTTCTAAAGTTTGTGAAAAAGATATACAAAAATAGCAACTCACAGTTAGATGGTCAGAGATGATTTGCAATGCAACATTGTTCACAGTATTGAGGTAATGCATCTGAAGTTGGTCCATAGCGGTCTAAGAGCATAAGGATGAAAGCAATAGTTCAAAATTGAGCCTCAATCTAGCATCAAAGGAAATCATATGCAAGAAGGTAGAAGTGCTTTGATTTCAACACAATGGACTATACATAATATACATGAGGGGAAGTGACTTTCCTATCTACAATACGAATTCGACATGGTTGCAATACGAATTCAACATGGTTGCAATACGAATTCAACATGGTTGCAATACGAATTCAACATGGTTGCAATACGAATTCAACATGGTTGCAATACGAATTCAACATGGTTGCAATACGAATTCAACATGGTTGCAATACGAATTCAACATGGTTGCAATACGAATTCAACATGTTTGCAATACGAATTCAACATGGTGGCAATACGAATTCAGCATGGCTGCAATACGAATTCAACATGTTTGCAATACGAGTTCAACAACAGAATCAAAGCAATGACATTACGCCAGTCCAAGTACTCCTAAATCCCTAATAAGCGTGGCGTCAAGGTAATCAATTCTCAGAAATTTCCCCTTTCTCCACCCACAAAACTCCTATGCCAGGCACTACATTTAATGAAAACTACATCAATTCCTAACTCGTCACTAACTCCTAAAACAATTTACTTAATGGTTCTTATTTCTACTAGTTCGTTATACGTTAGTACATCTTTACTCATATTGCTTGTTATCCTACAAGATTTCATTCAACATACTGAATTATCTTTCAGGCTTTGTGTTTCTTAAATACATTAGTAAGAACTATTATATAGCACTTATTCTAGGAATATATTTTTCACCTGTTTCCAACCGCAGTGCATATCCAGGCACTACAATAATTAGAAAACATTTGCTTTCCCAGCCACCACGCTTCCTCCAAGCACCAAACCAATTACAAATCAAACAATTATCCACCTACCATGATTATTTCAGGCAACAAACCTATTCGGGACTCAGGAGCATGTCTATTGTTTGATGACTTGAAATATCAAGCATTCAAAAATATAACATATAAAAGTATAACTGCTTTATACCTGTGTTTTACCCAATAACATATAAGCCGACTGCAATTTCTCATACTGCTTCTCATTGAAATTATTGCACACTTTTGATAATGCAACATCTAGCTGCTCCTGTAAGCAAAAGCATAAAAATGCTAAAACGAGCATGTTTTCAACTGCTAGTATAAAAAAGGGTATCTGCCAAATCAGAGAGTCGTTTATCTTGGTGTTTCCATGATTTTCTTTGATTTCTATTTTGTTTCCCTGATTTAATTAAAGTCCTAGGCAAATACTACACACTACGCTAATCACAATTCAAGGCTATTTAAGCAAACCCTCGCTTATTTGAGCAAAGTGTGCTCTATTTTCATTATGGAAAATGAAAACAAACCACTTCATTATGGGCATAATATGTTTTCTTGCGAGTTTCTTTTAGTATATTAGGAAAGTGACATTTTCCCTGATTTCTTCCTGGTTATCTCTACCATTAACCAATTTCCCTGATTTTTCCTGGAAATTTTTAAAGCACGAGCTATTTCCTTGATTTTTCGCTGATTTCCCTTAAATCCCTGATTTCGCAGACACCTTGCAAAATATGCAGGCTGTCAAAACTCTAAGGTACTGGAAAAACATGAGTAATTTTTCTCTTTGAAGAAAAATGTTAATACATGAATGAATAACGTTTTTACTAAATGATTTGACAAAAAAGGGGTAAAAGATCTTATTTCCAATCAACTAAACTTTCCAGAAAATAATAAAACCTAAACAAAATAAAACAAGCATTCAAGCTACACCGAAGTGCCAGCCTCGCCTGCATAAAGAACAAAGTAGACATGATAAAAAATTTACCATTACCTCGATTTGATCTAAAGTCTCCTGTAAATCAGAACTCAGCTCTCTGCAAAATAAAACGTGTACCTAGGAAACGTATATCCCAGTTGGCTATAAATCAAGGGAGCTAATATAAAAACATTTAATTTCCTAAATATAGCATGTTGTTTAAAAACAACTAAGCCTTGCAATACTTTGAACCATAATGATTGATTGCGTATGAATTGAAGAGCAAATCGTGTAACTAGAAATGGCAAAAGAAAGTGAGAATGGGTTATAGATACAGAAACTGGAAAGTGAAATTCTTAAGGCCTATTTGCTAAATGAAAAAATACATTAATAGATCAATATATTTCTGACAATGCAAAAGCCAAATGTTAATCTAGTTGTATTTTTGAGTCTTAACATGACTATATAAATGCTGCGTAGTTTGGGAGATTCAATATTCTAAACAAATATTCAATATTCAATATATACACACACTTAAATATACGTTCAACTGAAATTTTGAAAAAGTAGCTCCTGAAGTACCTTATACAGATATATTGACGAAACGTTTCTGCAGCTTTTTGGCATTCAAGGCAAAGTTGGATTGCTTTTGGATAATTGCTTTCCTTCGAAATATAAACAAAACGAGATTAATTGCTTAGAAAAAGACATGTAAAAAGAATTATATGAAACAACACATAGAAGGAAAATAAAAAGTAAATATCAAGGTTATTCTGCAAATTCACTTCACAGAGTCAGTATGGATATACTGGCCAAGAAGTAATGATATAAGATAACTCTAATTTCTTCCATTAGGACATTTTGCAAACGAAGCGCCTGCTACCACTACTTACAAAATAGGAAACCCTATCATTTAAATTCTTTCACTTTATTGCAATACAAATTATTAAAAGATATTCCTGCCAATCCATCTAATTTGAGCAAAGTCATCCTAATAAAGGCCCAAACACTAGGCTGTAAAACTTCATCTAAAAGGATAAAAATACTAAAACATCATCGCATCTCTTATCCTATTGACATATAACCTGTGATTGACATTACAGTTAACTACATAGTTGCTATCTGGTAATAAATAATGAACAAAAGATTCAAAGATGTAGAAGAGGGAAGATATATAGGAATACCTTCAACTGCTACTTTCTACTCAACTTTCATGAGCGAATACATAAGGCAAGGATATGCTCAAATACGGTGGCTCAACTACAAAGCTTAGATTAAAGTGCCTCTTATATCTACATATGCTGGCTTATTATTAAGGATCTGAAAGGCTAGTCAGTTACATGCCTTGCTATAATGACAAGATAAGGAGGGTTGCAAAACAACTGCCAAAATAAGACTGTGTTTGTGGAATTGTAGTGAAATTGTTCTAATGATATAGATTTCTCTTAGTTTACCTCTAAGAGCTCCTTCAATCTAACGTCAGTTTGCTGCAAGGTCTTGATGAATCTCAATGATTTGAGCAAATTCAACAGCAACAATTTCCTTCTATGTTTTGATAAAACAGTCAGTACTCTCATCGCAGCTTCCTCTTTTGCCCTTGATAAATGGCTAAAAGAGTGGACTTTTACAATTACATTTATCAATAAGTGATAAGGAAAGCACAATGAAATGCTTTTTATATATAGAAAGCATTAAAACTAAATACAATAAACACAAAAACAAGCAAAAAAAGTATGCCACCTTTTGCTAAAAAAGACACAGGGCCACCAAGTTCTGAATATGGGTGACACTTACAACATGCAATTACAATAAGCATACAACACTTAACTAAAGCACTAGGGAGTGCTCTAAGAGAGATGTTAAAATCTTTCCCTGAAGGGAGAGTTACAGTTAGTGGAACCAATAATGGTGATAGTTGTCAATCAAAGAATTCAACAACTACTTGATCAACATCTATCTTTTATGAATACAAGAACATTTCCTTTCAAAACATTAAAGAATCATCATGATTGTCAAGAATGAGAAGCTAAATTACTGCTTTGGTGAACTGATATACTATACTGCACAGTACAACTCTTCAAACACTCTTCATCATTTCTTCCCCCTCTCTTGCTATTTCTCCCCATTTGCATCCTATTAATTGCAAACTAAACTTCACAAGGAAGCAGCGAAATCAACATTGGTTTCCATCAACTACTTACTTTCTACCTTTGCTGCAAATATTAGTAGCTTTAAGAAGGCTTGACTGGAGATCAATGACACGCTCAAGTTCCTTCAAAATGCACAAAAAGAAGTTCTTTGAATTTGACCAAGAGGTAAGCATAAATTACATATATGAAACATGAACCTTGGCTTTCATAACTTGCTAATGTAATAGCATATTATATGGTAAATAACATAGTGAAACAAAGCATAATTTTTCTAAGGTTCCCTTTACACAACCAAGTGGATAGCAGCAAGGTTGGTGAATGGGTAGTAGCCATGCAAGAATTTCCCTATGTATAGCTATGAGAGATTTGACCTGCCACAGTGGGAGCTGTGATCAGATCCAAAATCTGGTGTGAGAAGAGCCAAAGTAAGATGCAAGCTGTGAGCTAAAACTGAAACCAATGTGACACATATAAAGTGTCTCTGCAGTGATACTTATACCAATCTCTGGAAAGTTGAATGAAGTCATATCAAAGGGGGAGTGGGAGGATGCTACACCTTCCCTGGAAAAGTTCTGTCAACAAATCTTGCCTTATACAAGCAATTCTTGCCTTTTTCAACAAATCGTACAATCTTTTGGGAGCTTTTGCAACTTTTAGGCACAAAGTGCATCCTGTCTTACATCATTTGATATGCCCAAAAAGGTATCTAGTATGATTCTAGCAATATAAATAGTAGTTTAGGAAAGATTTATAGGCACATCCTATGACCTTTCAAAAACTTTTGCAATTCATCAGAGGAGTTGCAGTGACGGAATGGGTTGGTGCAGTGGTGAAAAGTTGAAAGATGCAGTAATTAAACTTAGAGAAAGAGATGTCACTGTTTGAAAACAAGAATTTTTGATTCCAACCCTTTTCTTCCCTTAAAAATAACATAAATCAATATGAACTGAAATTACAAAACATTTTGTCCCCAATATCTCACATTGAGATTTCAAACATTCCAAACTAATAATAAGCAAAATCACTACATTTTCATGCTTCCTCTGATACCTTTGTGGAACTAACAAGAAGGTTTGCCACATTGATAGGCAAAATGAAGTGTATTGTTATCAAAAAACTTCTTGGGGACCCTACAGCCAAACCCATGCATTTCCCCCCCTCCTGTGGGAAAAATTTCATTGTAAACTCCAACCAAGTGTGTCCCTTTATAGCAATAATCTCTGAATGAAATGAAATTGATTCAAAAGACTGCAAGACAGACTATACAGTGTGCCACTGTTTTGAAAAAGCACATGAAAAGAACAATTTCATCATAGGGGCTTCTATTCAAGTAGAAGGAATAGAATATCACCTGATAGAAAAGGTTTGAAATGCAAAGAAAATTTTCTGATGTGTGAATGAGGTTCATATTGCATGGCAATGGGAGAGCTCACATCAGTGCATAGCAGAAAGTGAGTGCAAGCTTTCCAACCTGGGTAGCAGTTATAGCTACTTGCTCATTTTCATGATGCACCAAATCTATAATGTACTAGTACATAAACAATTGTACAAATTGAATTCCTTGTAGAAATCCTTCAATGGCCTCATTGAAATAGAATAGAAGGAAAAACTGGATTTTTTCAATAGATAAAAGAAATTCACCCACAATGCTGTAAAAGTTTCTGTACAACTTGAAGTCAAATAATATAAAATAATCACAGGTAGGCTAAACAACTTAGAGAGGCATACATACCCTAACATAGGCAGCCTGATTCTTCAGTATTTTCCGGGAGAGTTCTCTTGTGACCTGTAAAGATGGATTAAATACAGCATTACAATACTAATCTTTAAATTGAAGTCTAGAGTCAAGCCATAGAAAACACAAGAAAATGGTTGTTTGCTAATGAAATAAAATAAAGGACTTCAACTACTTCCCCTACTAGAGTATTCAGAAATCAGAATTATGATTTGCTTGCAATAGCAGATAAATTTAATCTTAATTCAAATATTAATTTTTCTGACAAGATTAAGAACCATTATTCAACAAAGGATTTAATTGTTTTACGTATAAAATACAGCTGATTTGGGTGGACAGTAAAAGAACTGATCTGGTCTAAGCACAAGCTATTGCATTGCAAAAATATAAAACATGGAAAATTGAGGAATCTCTTACAGCATATGATTGCTTTCGAAGATAATCCCTGTACTCATCCATCTGATTCAAATCAATAGTTTGTGGAAGTGACTGTCAAGAAAAGCAAACAGTATTTTCTGCTAATAGCAATAATGAAGAAAACAAACTATCACTGGTCTCAGATATGGTCATTCATAAGGGCATACAAATGAGATACAGTAACACCATGGTCAGTGGGACTAAGGGGCTAGAGCCAATCAGCAAAAGGGCCATGACCCGCTATGCAAATGAGACAAGACATTGCTAGGGAATTGCCAATTCTGATCTTGCATGACAATGCTAGCCTTTGTACACCCAAAAATGCTTCCATAATGCCACCAATAAGTTGGATACTTCTGACACATTGAGCCTGTTGGGATGATAAAATTTTTATGCAGGGAGACTACAAAATCTGATGCTTGTACTTGCTCAAATTTACCTGTAGTTGATAGGCTATCATATCAAAATCTGCATCGCTGTAGTAGATGTCATCTATGGTCTTTATCACCTGCAAAAAACATTTACATAAAAATGACAATCACAGAAACCACAGAAACTCCTGCTTACATGGAAGATCTCTCTTCCATGGTGCTCCACAGTGCAACCATTAGTTCTTCCACTACAACCAGAGCAATACTATAATGACTAGTGACAGGCAATGTGACTGAATTGTTTTGCCTACTTAGCACATTCTAGATGCTGATTTTAGAGAAATTTAAGAGTGCACAAAAGAATCCAGATTGATATCATATAATGGGATGCTTTACAAGTAGTATTTTGTAAATTTAAAACATGCACTGTTGAAAAGACATGCTTCATAATTAGCACTTTGCAAATTTGTAAGATGTGCTGTTGACTGAGATGATAAAAGTAAAATTGCTATAATCAGGGTTCATGCATGAGTTTGATAAACGAATTCAAGGAGTTTTCAAGGACTAAAATAAAAATTTTTAAGGAGCATTGCGTGAATACACAGGAAGCCCCTAAATATCAAAATCAAGAGTCAATTCCTGGCATAAAACAAGTTTACTTGTACAATCCTCCTTATACTTTTTCTTTCATATTCCTTGCAACTGTTTTTGCATTGTTTATTGCTGTAGATGAAGTAAACAGTAGCATTCACAAATTCCAGGAATGTGATCAATTTTCAAGGAAACGTTCTTATTTTCAAGGAGTTTCAAGTGACATTGAAAAAAACATTTCAATCTCAAGCACTTTTCAAGGAGTTCAAGGACCTGCACAAATCCTGTATAATATCTTGCAGTTACTACTGATAACCTGTTTACCTGTTTCTAGCCACACTACTCCTAATATATGAAAGATAAGATACTTTTGAGGATGCTACAAGCAACTCAGACTTGCTTGTTTCAAAAAGGCACATGCCAAATCAAAGCTTTGAAGCTATTCCTAACATAAAATGAAGTATATGTTAGTCCATACCTCTTGGTCGCAGCTCTCATCTGGAGGGCTTTCTCTGTTGTCTTCATGCTAATAATAAGAAATCTTAATGAGATTACAATGCAATTTTGTGACACAATATGGATGAACAATGAATTAACCATAAAATCAGGCTCAGAAAGGCACTTAACATAAGCATAGACAGAATGGAAATTCACATTCACAAGAACATCTAAATACTTTACTGTATGGCAACAAAACCAATTGCAACATTTAAAATCCTCTCAATCACCAACATCTCTAGAGATGTCCTTAGTAACTCAAACTGTTCGTATTTTTATGAATAAAAATTAGCTGATTCAACATTAAAACAAAAACTTACTGTTATTTTTTGATCCAAGCATTTAGCATCTTGGTTTTTGTGGTGATATTCTGATTCTCCAAGAATATCTTTGCTTGTATCTTTCTAGCAATAGGACATATTTATTAAGAAAACTACAAAGATGCTTAATAACAAGCACAAAAAAACAACTTATTAACTCAAAAAGCTAGAGGAGTGTAATATTCTATTGACCAGATTGCATTCTTTGTAACATGCAGGGGGGGGCATATTCCATGTGCCAACTTTCACAGTTTCAATCCATGCACATGCTAACATATGGTGACAGACCAGATTGGACCATCTTTGCAGCAGTGCACTTCTTGCAAAATGATTATTCTAGCCATGCAACATTCTTCTGGCAAAACAATTTCATACTGAACTCTCAGCCACACAAAATTCTTACCTAAGCTACTTTCAGCCACACAATTTCTAGGTTGTGAAAAAAATCCCTTATACATTATTCAAGGTTTCCATTCTGGGTGACAGCCCTATTCATGGCACTATTTTGACTAGTTCCACCCACACACACACCAAAGCAAAGAATTACTTCCACCCATGCAATCCCTATTTGCGGCATTATTTTCACTGCTTCCAGCTGCACACAAACCATAATTTGTTGATGCTTCCCCACACAGGGATCAAAGAATGCAAACTGATCTAATGGAATCCAATTTGGATGGTATTGAGTGAAATAAGGTATTTTTTCATTTCCGTAACTTCAATAGACTATAAACAGTGCCAATAAAGAGCAGGCAGGGCCAATGTGCTCAAGAGTTTTGGGGATAGTAGGATATACTAATCCTATACTTTAACATGTTCTTAAAAGCGCATCAAAGGGGCCTAGCTACATTAAGCAAAATACAAGGCTCCAAGCTTGACAAGTTTAATAGCAAGAATGGCTCTGAAATGTAACATATGCATGTTAGTTTTGTGTAGCTGAAAAATTTTCCACAAAATTCTCCAGAGGTCTTTTCACTCCTCTGATCACAGGGTGATTTTGAGCCTCTAGGGCTCTCATTTTTCACTTTTCCCCTTGAGGCTCAAAATCACCCAGTAATCTTGATCGCTTCTTTTCCACAAACTTGTAACAGCTTCCTAATATATAGCACAATATACGAATTATAATACAAGTAACGTAAACAAGATGTACCATTCTAGAGCTGTGCTATGCTGTCTAACTGAACATTTAGAGGGTTGCTTTTGCACAGTGTAAGATATTCAGATTACTTTGAATACCATAAAATACACGTGAATATCTAACATGTAACTGAGCTGTAAAAACGTATGCTGATCATGAAAACATAAAAATCAATACCAGATTGTATTCTTCTTAGGCCTGAAGCCTATATATCTTGTACTCACAAAAGTAGCTCTATATATAGCTACTTTTTGTGAGTACAAGGTAATGCATTCGGCAGAAAGTAAAACTACTTACTTCTGACTTCCCAAGAAATGACATAAAACGACTTTTGAACGCCATCGCTCGGCTGTAATGACATACATTCAAACTTGATTAGCATATAAAGTGACAAAATAGCCTTTGAACTTCCGCCATCTTTCAAGCATACCCAAAATACTGCGCATGCGCACTTGGCCTGCCAGAGAACTGCGGCTAATGGCACATATTGTGAAAATCGGGCCATTACCCTCTAGCCCAGAGGCTTCACCTCCCACTCGCAGGGCCACAGAGAGAATTCTGAGGCCCCGGGGCAAAAGAGGAAGACGAGGCTCCCTGCGAGCGAAGCGAGCAGAAAATGTTCATGGTCTAGAAATTAACTTTGGAAAATTACTGCTTGTTTACTTTATGAGGCCCCCAGACTTTGAAGCATTGCATCCTACCCTCTCTTGATGGCCCTACACTCGCATCTGATCTATTTTATTGCACAAGGACGATAGCCCAGATATAGGCTGGGGGTAAGAGCTAGGGTAAGGGGAGTCAGAAAGATTTATCAAAGCAAAGCCCATATTAATTATACAATAATTCCCCAATTCATTTCTCGAAATTACATCGGAGTTGTACCAGGTTATAACATTTGTTTATATTTGAAACAAAGTTTTAAAAATGACTTGCAAATCGTGAGAAAGGTGGCTGACCCCCATAGCCTCCGACTAATTTAGCAAGGGGCTTCTGCCCCTTGAGCTCTCCAATAGCTACAACCCTTCAGGAGAAGTTCCATCTGGAACAGACACTCTCTTAAGCCTGGCGTACACGGGCAACTGTTGTGTTTCAAGCACAGAGACTTTTGTGTTTGAAATAAACGCAGACTGACTAATTCTGTGCTTCAAAAACAGTTTTCCAGATTTAACATGTTTGATCTCGCCAACAATCTTTGAAACACAATTATCTCCGTTTCTGGGCAGCGCACACAGCAACGTTTTCTCAAACTCAAAAGTCTTTGTGTTTGATGCGGAAAAGTTGCTTGTGTGCGCTAGGCTTTACAAACTTCTACACATCACCACTTATCAAGCAAGTTTATCCGAAAGACAAAGATTTTACAAGTACAACAGTCGTGCAATCCTGTTTTATTGATCTTGGAATGAGTCTAGTATTTAGAATCGTATCTTTAATTCATTTCATTTTATATAATGGGAGAGGTGAGCTCACTATATAAAGATTGAGAATACATAGCCCCATTGGAAGTAGCAAATCCAATGTTTGATAGTAAATTCGAGATGAAAATATTGAGTTTATTTATCATCACCCAACTTTTCAAATATAAAGCTGCGTTTTCCACCGTCAACTTAAATTACGTACATGATGAGAAAGTATAGTTGGCAAAGCAAACCATTATTATAGGCCCTGACTGAATAAATATAAGCTTAAGTCTTCACCAACAGCAAATAATACACATTTTTCTCTTCGACAGGTAGGTAATACATAAGGATACAATATGCTACATAATGCAGTAGGCCTATCGATAAACAGCCATCACAATTATGGATGATACTTACTTCAAAAATGGAGATTAGTTATAATCATACCATAAATAGATAAATGTTTATTAGCTAGCAAATCTGATTACTTAAAGAAATAATGGCAAATGGAAAGTCGATTGCAAGAATCTTGAAACCATTAACTAACTACAGAATTTAAATATTTCCAAGCCATTCTTATATGTAGAAATTTCATACACAATGAAGAAATAAAAATGCAATAATTAGAGTAGTAGTTCCTGATTTTCATCTACTCTACCGCTCAATACAACATTGCAAACTGCAACACTGAGAGCAACTACCATTGCAAGACCTTTGAGCCAACTTAAGAGCCACTTCTTTAATAACACGGCCAACAACCAGTATTACAAGCAGGGAATTTAAAGACACAAGCATTATACCCAACCCAAACACATCTTTATCATTGTCCATAATATCTGCGTCACCAATGCTGCTTGTTTTCGTCACACTGTAGCACAGATTTAGGGTAACAGATACCAATGCCAACAGTTGCATGTAATTGTCAAATGTATCCTTCATTGGCCATTTTCTAGCATGTAATACCACAAAGAGAACGCTCAGCAATATGTTGCTATACAGACCAATTTTCACATTCTGAAGGAGAAAACTACTTGCTGTAACCATTACTAGTTTCCTGATCATTTCTATGAACTCCCAATACCAGCAAGATGCCTTGTAGTTACCATACGTCATCTTAAGTGCAAATGCAGCAACCGAAGTCTCTTCAGAATTCACAGTCCCATTAATCATTTGAGATGCATTGTAATCTTCCCAGTGAACATAATCTTGTTCTTCATTCTCCTTTGAATCCTCGCATTGAATATTCAGCTTTCTTTGTGGTCCTAATTCCACGTCTTCCTTGGGAGCAAATCTCCACAGTAAATACAACAATAAGCAAGGTAAACCAAGGGGAAGCAATAGGGATCCGTAAGCATAATACGCATTGAAGCCACGGTTGTCGTGTGCGCTTGGACATTTGACGCTGTAGTCATTGCGGAGATAAGACCTCTTATAGAGACATCGCCCATTTTCCTTCACAGAACAAAACGTGTGACAGCCAGCAGGTAAAATATGGAATATTTTTGTGGATATATATGGATATGTGGCAAAGAAAAACAACACAATTGACTGAAGACAGTTCTTTAATGAAATCCTACGTTCACTTTTCAAGTTGTCACGTGAGCCACAATAGTATGAAATGGCTGCCTTTAAACCAAAATAGATCAGCAAGAGAGATGGAATGGTTGCCATTGCAATCAAAGAGATCCAAAATTCCCCAACTGCATTTAGTCTCCAGTCTGATCGTATGCAGTGCAATGATGGTATCCTCAATACCGATAACTCTACAAACTCAAACACTTTAACTGCATGGGTGAGAGTACTTGGCCATTCAATGCTTGAGAATGCATTGATAATCCGTACCAAGACTTGATAGAAACCCATTACGATTTTCAAACTTGATTGGATCAAATCTGCAAAAGTTCGATCATTCTTCTCGTCTTCTTTTAAAGCTAGAGTTATGTTGCCTAGTTTTGACATTAACCAGCACAAAATCACGAATGATAAAAAGTAGGCAATACATTCAGTGACAGAAACAACTGGAGATGGGCACACAACACACTTATTGAATTCTTTCATGTACCCTGAATTACAAACAGCGCAAAGTACACCTGAATATCCCTTGCTACATGTTGCATTAATCCCACCTCTACAAGAATTGCTAATAGGACACTTGTGTGCAATCGGTAAATTGCATTTAAAGTAGTTCGCATCACGATTGTAAGAGTCATCTTCTGTGTCGAGATTTGTCATAAAAGATTTAAATGCATTCCTGCACAGTTTAATTTTGTCCCAACTCATCCAATAACCTGTTTTCAGTTCAGGGTAGTCTCTTTTACATTGGAATCCATCTAGAGTACATTTCTCACAAGCTCCAAATCGGTACTTGCGTGAAAATCCCGGTAAGCAATGGCACGCCCTATATCCTGCAGAAGCATTTGTATTGGTACCTTTTGGGCAAGTCAAGCAATCCAGTGGACTTTTTCCAGGACCTCTATCTGGAGGAACATATTGGCCTAAAGGACACTCTTTGCAATCAATGGATGCGACTTCATCTTGATAAAATGCACCATAAGGGCATTTTTTACATCCATGAGACCCATAATACTTGCAGGCCAAATCAAAATGGCCAGGGCTGCAAGGGTAACATTTAAATGGAGATACTCCAATGCAATAAAAACCATTTCCCTCTAATCCTCTTTCAGATGATCTTATCACCAGTTTGTTAGAAGGGCTGCATATTAACTTCGCGTTCATTATAAATGGAGAAGAAAATTTCTTTATTGAAAGACAGCTAATGTATATTCTGGAATCGGCCGTCATAGTTTGAAAGTCAGACGCCCTCATGTAGGTAAAGCGTGGATTTCCAAACAACAACAACAAATGTGGCTGTCTTTTCATTCCTTCAAGTACACCATTCATTTCAATTAAACTATTATTGAACAGAAGTAGTTTTTCAATGCTCATGTTCCGAAATGCACCTTCATCAATCTTTTGCAAATTGTTACTTTGGAGATTAAGCTCAGAAATAAAGTGAGTTCCTTGGAGGGATGTTCTTGTTATTGATGTGATGTTATTTCTTTGAAGGAGCAATGTATACATGTATGGATTCTCTCCAAGTGATCCTGGCTCAATGCTTGATATGCGATTATTTGAAAGATCCAGTATTTTACATGTTAATCCAGAGAAATTGAATGACTGTATCTCGTTCGATGCTAAATTGATGTAAGCTATTTCCTGAACTCCAAAGCTATGACCTCTTACAGTCTTTATTCGATTTCTTGGTAGAAACAAACGATATAGCATTGTTATTCCACTGAGATCAGGAATATTTCTCAAATGGTTCTTCTCTAAGTCTATGTCATTCATCTGTGGGTTGTTCTTAAAAATTCGTTTCGGCAGATCTGTAATACTGTTTGCGTTCAACTGAATCTTGGTAAGTTTTTTTAGCTTATCAAAAGCTCCACTTGCCACACTGTGAAGGCCATTAGCTGCTAAATTAAAATAGAGCAAGTTTGTAAGACTTTCAAAATCAGCTGCTTCAATCTTCTTCATGTTGTTGTGGTTTAGCAATAAGTATTGAACTGACTTTGGGAAAACAGAGAGGCTTCCATCCAATTTCAATTTATTTCTTTCTAAGTTTATGGAACTGATACGAAGTTTCTGCTTTCGTCTGAATAATGCTGCAACATTTTCCATAGAGAATGAATTGTATCCTAAATCAATTATCCTTAGGCTGTTTGGTAACTCAAACGGTTGGTTTAGGTTACAACGGCGCAACGACAAAGAGTTTAGGTTAGTGAACCTAGCAAGAGAATATTTTTCCAGCTGTAGGAATGGGTTTTCCGATAGATCAAGAACTGTTATATTTGATGGTATCCACTGTGGTATGGCTGTTAGGTTTTTATTTACACATTTTACAACTGTGGAGCGTGAGTATGGACAGTCAGGTGAGAGACATTCAGCACAAAGCAGGGCATGAACAGCTAACAACACCATCAGAATTCCCCGTAGATTTGCCATCCTATGGAGCCACACATCCATAGTTGTCTCTCCTCAAGGTTCTAAATATAGACAAAGAGTGTATTTAGTAGAGTTCATTAGTGTGACTTCACGAAAATTCTATATTTAGAATATTTTAATTTTGGCTTTAAATTCTGAAAAAGCGCTTAGAAAGCTCAATTTGAAAAACAATCACTGAATTATAGACAGTTGAATGCTGACATAGTTACTATCAGATCACTGTATTTTGAAGCTGGTTCTAACCGTTTAGAACCAGGAGAAAAATACAGCGGTTTGCATGGTAAGTTTCCGATCGTCAAATGGTCGTATTTCATCCCATTTTGACAGCACTCGCCTAAAATTGCCAACTCATGTCTATTTTATGGTGCTCTCTCACTCCATGTGGTCAAAACTTGAAATTAAAAAAAGTCTTTTATGACATCATGTCATCACTAAAGAGCTCTACGATAACTATATGAATGTTTCCATTACTTCATGGCTAGAGTATATTCAATACTATGGGAAGATTTTTGCATAGCAAGTAAGTTACTATGAGCTTGCGCCTGCTGATGCTAGCACAATACACACTTTTATAAGAAACTGCTTAACAAATAGCCTATATGTAGACGGGCGCAATATTTAAAAGAACATATTCTACAATAGGAAGAAGCTCTAACAAAATTTCATATTGAGGAATTTTTGAATTTGCAAGCAAATAAAGTATTAGGAAGCCAGTTTAATTCATTTGCAGCCAAAACTTGGATAAGTACGTTCACAAAACTTTTCTTACTTTCTTTGCGTTTTTAGTCTTGATTTCTTGCCAAAATTAAAGGCAAAATTCAGAAATTCATTGGTTTTTTTCTGTCTGTACCAGTTCTATGGCAATCAATGAGCAGTGAAAATGAATGAGCGATTACAGAACTTTTTAGTACTATAATTGATCATTAGAGATCATGAGGAACTTTTAGGGCTAGGGCTTAAGCTAGGTTTGTCATAAAAATGCCTGCATGGCAATAGAACGTCTTATTTTCAATTGCAGTTACTGGGCTTTGATTAGCAACTGGAACATAAGTAGCTGTACGAAAGTAGCTGCTTTTATAGTTACGTACGAAGCAGCTCAAAACAAATATACTGTTATTGCACTTCATAACACATTTTCACAGAGATCCAGTTGGGAGTTTATTGTGAAGTGTACGGACATTGTGTGCTATCAAATATGGAAATGATAGCTTAGTATTTAGAGGCAGCATCTTATGGAATTGCCTTCCAAATAACAGTAAAAACATAAACCTCCGTCTGCTCTTTTAAGAGAAGTATTGAAAATTGGAATGGAGAGGACTGCAAATGCAAAATCTGCCAAAGTAAAGTCGTGATATATATCGTGTGGTATTTATGTTCTCTCTCTCTCTTTTCTTCTCTTTTAACAATTTCGTTGTATTTTAGAGAATGAGTATGTAAATGGCTGGTCTTAATTGTTTTCCAAAAGCTATGTAAAACCAACTTTATTATTATTTAACTCAGACAAGAGCAGCCGTGGCCTAGCGGTAATGCACTCGACTCAGGCCAACGTGGTCCTGAGTTTAAGGCCCATCGCAGGCCATTGGTGATGTCAGGAAGGGCATCCGGTCTTAAATGCTCTTGCTAGAACTAAAGTCCTCTTAGATAAGTTCTCTACTGAAGTTCGCAACAAGGTATAGGATATTCGATTCATTTAGGGAAAGCTCAAAAATTACGTAACCCAAATTATGGCAACTTTAAAGTGCTTTTGCATCGAAAATTTCGAAATTTTCCTTTCTGGATTTTCTAATGCAACCTAGTGCTATGATCATCATGCTACAAACTAAAGTATCATAACTCATATGGAAAAAAAGTTGTGAACCCTCAAACTTCGCTATTTTGGCATTTCAAGTGCGAACTCTAGCTACTGCGCATAACGTCATAACGAGTACACAAAAAATTTTGGTCGCTTGTTAGCATGGATGCCACTAGCAAGTCCTGCAAACGTCGTGGAGGACGGTACTGTGTGGCTGGTCTCCCGAACGGAATAAGCCGCACAAATGGTCAGCATACAGAGGGGAAATCTGTTCATACATTTCCTCTCATGGAAGAAGACAGGAAAAGACACCAAGCTTGGGTCAGGTTTGTGCGAAGACATAGGCCAAAGTGGAGCAGCAGCAACTCGTCTTTTCTTTGCTCTGACCATTTCGATGAGAGCTGCTTTACGAAGAATCAGGAAATCGCTGCCAAACTTGGAATGAAAAGGAAGGCTAAAGCTAGATGCTGTTGATTGATTTATCGTTGGCAGACACAGCAGATGCCATTGATCAGTCACTGACAGATGGAGCTAAAAGACAGGTGAGACTTATCTATGTGTTTGTTTTTTAGACCCTGGTCAAGTAGTAACAATTGACAACGTTGAGGAAAACAGGGCAAAGAGATACGTTGAGTTGGTAGATTGGAAATGGCCTACTAGTAAAGGAAAATTATAATGCCATAGCAATGTATTTCAATTCCTTTCATATACTATCCGTGATATGTGTTCAAAAATGGATGACGCAATGGAGGAGGAAGAAATGTTGGCAAGTCCTAGTCTCTATGGTCCTAGTCCTGTGGCAAGCCCTAATACTGTTTGTACCGGAAGTCCAGTTTTGGAAAAGAAAATTGTATTCTATCAGAAAAAGATCAGTTGGCTCAGAAGATCAATGAGTAAATTAGAAGACTCTAATCAATGCAAACTCTACTTCATCTAACGCAGAAGCCATTACCCTACACATTGTACAGCTTTAGCGCTTTGCTTATAGGTCCTAAGTGGCTGTTTACGAAATTTGACAAGCTATGAGCTGCAATACGTAATATATACTGGTACTTAGCATTCCTGAACTTGGATTTGCCTCTCAAATCAAGCCTCAAGAGCTTGTGGTAGCAGCCCATAGGGGTCATTGGCCTTAAAATTTTCTTTATCTTGGGCACCCGAATCGTCAGCTAGTGGCTCTCCGTGGCTTGCACCTATGCATGGCTGTGTAAGCACACGGTCATCAGCAGCTTCATCATAAAATGACGATTCAATGTCACTGTTTGCCATTTTAATGAGGCGTAGTACGCTAAGACGAGAAGCTTTCTTACGCTTTGTTTGTCAATTTTTTTAAATACTATACAACTAACTATTACAACTATTAATAATTCTATACAACTAATACAACTAATACAACTACAATCTAACACAACACTATGATCTAACAATAACAATAAATAATAGTATTAATTAATAATAATAAATAACCTCAACAACAACAACAACAACAATGCAATGGCTGTATCTATTTGTAGAAATTATTGTGGAAGGGCCTCCCAAGTTGGTGAACTAACGAGGAGGCTCCCCACAGGTCTTGATGGGCAGTCATATATTAGGTTTCATTTTGCATGCCGAAGTGTCAGATCGCTATATAACTTGATCACAGTTCTATTAATACTACATGGTATTTATGAAATAGTCTTTTAGGTGCTTGTTAAACAGAAATTTCGATGAGGAGAATCTTATCGTTGTCGGCAGACCGTTCCGTTACTTTGTCCCGTATACCGAATGGATCGTAAGCCATACTGGAGAGTGTTTCTTTGGGCTAAAAACATACCACCCCTTGTTGATTGCCTTGTATCGTGAGAATGAATTGATGCAATATGGCAGAAGAAATTGTGCAAGTAAACTGGTGTTAGCTTATTGATTGATTCATGAACGAAGGTTAATAGCTTAGACCTAAAAACATCAACAATACGTAGTAGCTTTAACTCTTTAAAGATTGGATGGGAATGTACAAAAAAGGTTTGATGAGAGATTGCCCGGGCAGCTCTTTTTGTAGTTTAAATATTGGCTCTAGGTAGGATGCAAATGTTTGACCCCAGACAATAATACCGTATTGTACAAAGGACAAAAACAAAGCATTGTACAGCATTATCAATATGCTCGTTGGGAGGAGACACCTAACCATAAACAAAATACCACAAGTTCTTGCTAATTAGATTACACTGATATAGGCCTAAAGAATGCCTCGGTTTGATCCTCGTTATGATGTCACGCAATGGCTATCAAAACTCGCACCTAGTGCCTCAAAACAAGCGCTAATTTCTACACCTTTCTTGCCAGTAAGAACAAAAATAATATGATATTCATGTATTGGAAAGACCGAAGCTTCGATTTTAGCTAAAAAAGTATAGTTGAAATTTTCGATGCATAAGCACTTTAACGATATACTCCAACGCTCGAAGCTCGTATAAAATGTCAATAATGAAGTATGATGAAAGCTGGTGAAATCTTAATACAATGTAATATAACAGGAGTAAAAGTTTGCAAGCTATTCAACCCTTTGTGCACTCAGATATTCTTTGACTGAGAGATCTTCTAATATTAGCATCTCGTGCTCTGATTATTTCAAAGTGAAAAAATGTCAAAATGCACAGTTATAAGATGGAAGAGATTTAAACACACAGTTAGCAATGTAGATAAGATTAATTCAAAATTAATGAGAGAGAATGTTACCTGACTTTATTAAATTCTTTAAACAGATTTGTTTGCTTCAAATTTACTCGTCTACCAATCCAGACTGATAAAGATTAGTTTTGTTTCGTCAATCCAACCATGAAGTAGATAACTTTTCTGCTTTGAAGAGAACTTAACGAACTGCTAGTTCGCTAAGAGAAATTCCCTAGAAAGCCTTTATTTCATGAAATATGGAAATATACACCAGAAACCGTTGAGGAAGCACTAAGCAAGTTAGCTTAGAGCAAAATGCTTATTTTGGATTCTTGTAGCTTACGCCTTAGGTCGTTACTAATGGTGAACTCGCTGAACCACAGAGACGCTTTGGGAAAGTACAAAAGCCTCTTGTGCTGTTAAAACAAATGCCGAAGCTAAATCTGAAAATTTCAATTCTCATAGCACTTTGGACAACAATTTTAACGCAGTGCTCAATTTGTTTCTGGTGACGGCTTCAAGTTTGCCACTTATCTGACCAAGAATAAGTCTCCATTCCTAGCAAAGGACGTTTTTAAAAGTAGTTGTAAATCGCAATCGTCATGCTTTGTGAAGTTGTAAATCACAATTGTGGATTTGCTCTTGATAAAGGGGTGTACTTGTAAATAGGTAGTAAATTTGACATACTTACCAAGTCCTTTGAAAATAGAGCATATCTACTTGGCGTATGATTTGGATATGCGTTTTATGCCAAAGTAAAGGGCTTAGCTTTTCTGGCGGCAAAGCCACAGAATCCTTCCTTTTCTCTTTAAGGCAAAGCCTTTACTACATAGCTAGTTTTATAGATTTCCTTATTTACCAATGTTGTGCTTTTCCATAATTTTTTGATGTGTCCCAAGGACTTTTGGCAACTGTAGTAGTTAGAAAGCATAGTTGCGAACGTTCTAGAGCCTCCTGGCTCGGATCTCAATCCCTCACGCACAGTTACGAAGCACAAGGGGGGTGTGGGATGGTTCACCTCCCAACTTTGACATAATTTCCATTTCGCATGGCTAACACAGCAGTACAGTGTGTTTTGCAGGGCAACGTACTAGACCCAGTTCTACCAACTGAGCGTATTTTTACCATTTGACCAATTACTCTTTCCAAAAAAAAGAAAGATCACAGTGACCAACCCACTGATTATAGATCTCATTTTCGCAGGGCAAAGCCTCTGACATCCCTCCTATATATATTGAAGCAACGTACCTGCTCTCGCGTAAATTATTAGAAAATCATTAGCGATTTTAGACTTGATCTTCTCCCATTTAATGTAACGTATTTTAACAACAGCAACCTCCGTTCACTTATGCGGTCCTGTCCAGTCAGGGATGGTGCCACAGGAGTGCTTGGGGGGCTAGAGCCCCCAGAGCTTCACTGGGGTCAGCCATCGGCACTCTGCCCCCAACACTTCTTCCACCTAAAAACCCAACCTCTGATTATGACATCAAATCACATTAATGACATCGACATCAATCAATTTATCTTCAAATGAACAGCGAATAATGACTGCGTAACCGCTGAAAGATAGTTGAAGAGTCTAAACCTGCCGCATACTGATAAAGAAAGCTAAACGAAATGTCAAAAGACACCTTACCGTCGTCTACAAGCAAAGATATATCTCCTAACGCAACAACGGTATCTAGTTGGAAAACTCGCCCGCTGCTCATAAATCAAGCTAGGCATAGTTCTTGTGACTCCAACAGTATAAACTGCATCCGTCAGAGAAGCTTAGAGTCCTGTACTTTACCTGAATCTGATCTCGAATCATCGCAAAAGCTGTTACAATCTACTACTGATCCACCGACAGATTCTACATCCAGCCTGACAATTGCAGCACAGAAGCAGCAACACGTTGATACCGAGAAAGAACGTTAGTGAAACACTTATCAAGCTCTAAAACATTGAAATTGCAAGTTCTTGTAATTGCCTCATTGAAAGATTTTTAACGCAATTAATTTCCGCATATTATGGCTCAAACAATAATCTTTTAGTAGAGCAGTTTCCAATTAGAATTCTTTACATGTTGGAATTATGCTTTCTCTACGTATGTATTCATGTATGTGCAAACATGTTGGATGTATGTATAGGTAGGATATAAACTTTTGTAAGAGTCTGTTTTTATGCGTATGCACTATAGCTCTAATAGTTACGTTCATTCTGTGACAGCACTAACTGCTTCTTCTAAGATACACGTTTTTTTATAAGAAAACCATAATTTTGCCTGAGCCTCAATTTTCTTAACTTTTTCCGAAGTTGAGCCTGAGATTTTCTTAATTTTTTCTTAACTTTTACTGAAATAAACTGGCTAAAACGGTGTACACTTTCGTTATTACTATTTTATACTTTATCTTTAACATTTTGAATGCAATAACGACGAAATATCGATTTCTGGCCAATAAAAGCACTAAATTTTTTAAATTTAGCCTCATGATTTTCTCAAGATTTTGACCATATGAGCCTCATTTTCTTATAAACATTTTTCTTATAAAAAAAACGTGTATATCAAATGCTAGAATTTAACAGTTTTCTCTATTATTGTTATTCTTAAGTTGATCAATTAGCAGCGTATGTAAGACGGCTTTGTGGCGCACGAGATCAAAAGGGATTAACCAACTCAGAAACGGTTTTTTGAACGTAGAAAGGCAGGGAAACTAAAATGCATTCAGAAGATATATGTGGAAAAAGTTGCTATTATTTCCAATGGATATACATTATTCTTAGTGACTTACGATCAGGGCGAAGGAGCCTATTTCCATGTAGAAAATTGTCCATTTTCCCATTTAAAGAGTGGCTGTTGTCCGGCCAAGTGTAACACCTTACTCTTCAAAGCAGGTAGGGCCATAGCCTTCCCCCAGCCCCCCCCAGCTACAGAACATGAATGGTGGAAAAGAAAGATACAAAATTTCAGAGGTCTTGGCAATAGCCAGTAACATTTGCTGTTTGCTAAGAGTATTCCCATGAAGACATCATCCCAGTATCTTAATGGTAGCTGTACATAAATTGCATTTATGTCCATTGCAAAAGAGTTGCACGCACACCTTGTACGATACAAACCATACCTCGTAGAAAATAAACATTTACCACCACAAAGACAATATGATGTGCAGCACCATGCGACACTGCGTCACAGACAACAAACAACCAACACGTGATAGTGTGAAGCGTTGCTAGTCAAAACGTTATTTGTACACGCTCTGTTTTGTAAAAGACAAACTTTCTGCATTCAGATTTGATATTTCTTAACATTTTGTCAAAACCAGCCTCAGATGTTTCGTAACTGCTTCCTAAATTCATGAAGCTTCCAATAATAATAACAACGCAGATTAGGCAACTGTGATACAAGTATTCAGCTTTTGTGAAGCATGGAATAGATGTATCTATTTGTTCATGTATCAATCATCCTGTAACAACAGTGTTTCAAGTTTCTCAATTTTTGCCTGATTTCTACTTCATGTTTCTTATAGGCCTACTTCTTATAAAAACCTAAAATCTTGAGTAGGAGAGCAATGAGGAAAGCATGTTGAGTATAAAAAAATCTAGAGAGGACTTTTAACTTATATTTTAAAAATTCTTCGTTGCATGAAATTTAGACGAAGCCATGCTAAGTAGAATTTTGACAAGACAATGACGACAAAACAAGATAAAAACGAAACCAGAATAAGACACAATAAAAATTCGTTATGCCAAGCACGTAACTGGAGGAACTGCCCTGGTGGGGCAGGTCCGCCGAGAGGGGGCAGGGGCAAAATGCCCCAGGGCCTCATAATACCCAATGCTTCAAGGTCTGGCGGACTCGAGAAGTAAACCAGCAGTACTTTTAGCCAGCGAGGGATTTTATCAGACCAAGTGCACAACAGCAATTCAGAGGCGTAGATTCCATTTCTCGATGTTATTCTGGCAAACAGGGAGGCGTTTCCGAGATATGGTTACTTCCCCCCAAACTGCATATTTGTATTCTTCACCCCAGAATTGGCCACAAAATGTGCATGCATTGGCAAATTTAATGCTATATATCAAAGGTCTCAACTGGGGGCAAACATAAACATGGTGAGGGCAAGGTTCAGTTCCATGCAATTCCTACGGGAGTGATCTCCCGAGGTGGTGCCAGGAATTTTCCAATAGGAGATGGAGTCTTCTGATGATGGGGCTAGAATACGGTTGGTAGGGTACTATGACTGTTGAAAAACATCCGAAAGAGTTCTCCTGCTTAAGACGGGGGAGGTCTGGCATGTTGCAACGAGGGGGCTACAGCCCCCTAGCCCTCCCTAGCGCTATCCCCTTGTGATCTCCTAGGCAGGTATGTATCTTGTTTGATTTAATTATACCATTTTTCGTATGGTTTCTGCATGATATAAATTGGCCCCTTTTAGGGGAAGTGACTATATCTAGGAAACGCCTGAATAACATCGAAAAATAGAGTCTACGTCGCAGTAGAGCATTAGCGTCGGCTCTATGACGTAAATGCGCATCATGCTGCGATGCTGTTCAAGGTGTTATTATAGAGCATTCCTATAGGGCCATTCCATAAATATCCCTTTCGGAACGCATTTATTTTGAATAACCAAACGACACCCCTGATGAACTCCTTTTCAGTATATCACAATATCCTTTGTTTACCACTAACCAACAACCAGCATATATCAATCATTCAAAATAGCACTTCACTTTCATGTAGCAAGCGAAAAAAGTCTGTCCTGTCCGGAACGTATGGAATAGTCCTTTAGCATTCCTCATGTTATGCAGCATCATTTTGATATATTTAAATGCTGTTCAAACTACTTCACCAAAATAGAATATTAACTAGGTTTCTTAGATATTAAAAAAAGATTCTTCTGTTATTTTATATGTTGTTAAAGCTAAGTTTGAATTCCTTAGAGTGTAAAATCTTTAACATACAGTCCAAGTCGGATTTTCCCAACACGTTTATTCCACTTACCTAAGTCTGACTGCAAGTAATGTCCACTTATCAGATAGATAAGCAAGTCTAGCTGTAGTAAAGATTTGCGAGCCTATGTAGAGCCATATTATATTCATTCCTATTTTCAGCCGTGAGAATTCTGAGAAACCTGATTGCACGCAAAAGCGATACACAGTATGCTACTTTCTTCCTACACAATCTGAGCATCTGTGGTATTGATAGCAGATTTGAAAGCAGCTATATAAGCCAAGGAAGTACTCCAATGCAACAGGTAAATGTGATCTACATGTAGAATTCTATTGAAGAAATTGAAACTGAAGGACATGTTTGCGTAATCAAATTAATACTGCATGTTTGCAATCCATGAAATAGGAAAAGAAATCAACAAATATGAGTCTACATTCAAATAGGAATGCTGTTCGAAGATGACGTCAGATAAGAATTGTCGCGAGCTCGAAGCACTCACTCCTACATCAGTATCAAAGTGTTCTTCATTCCTACCACCAAAACCATGCATAAATGTGAAAAATGAATATAGACACAAGCTAGATTGCTGTAATAATTTCTAAAATCGAACACGTTTTCCCAATAGTTCACAATTCGGTACTTCAATACGTCAAAACTCCCTTCCGTGAGCCAACACTAATCGTAGCAACCGCTTAGTCGCAACTAATGCTGCAAAATTATCCACTGACCGTATGAGAATATTGCAAGTCAAACAAGTGCCAATGAATCACAACTGGGTTGGAAAATATCGACCCAGCAACTGGTGACAGCAAAGGTCTGTAAACTGAGGAAACAACGATGCCATCTCCAGTAAAGGTAAATATATCAAGGCAAACCGGGTAGTCACCAAATCCTTCTATGATTTCTCGCTAGATAGGTCTGATTGTGGCTCAATGCTTCCACAGCTCTCGCTTTGTCTCGTCACCCAACAATCTTCTGAGTGTAGCATTTGAGTTGCACACCAAACTGTGGTTCTCGCTTCCCTTGTATGAGCAGCCAGTTCTTTTACACAAGCCCCTAGCATCAAAAGATCTGGAAAATATAGAAAAACAGGATAATTACCAGAAGCAAAGAAAGAAGCTATTTTGTTGTGTTACTAAATTTAAAAGTGAATTGAAAAATGTTAGCTACATTGCTCATCATCAAAGTCAGTTCTCACTTTTTTAACTATATACTTTGAAAGGATTTCAAGCACCATCTATCAACATCGATTTTGATAAAAAAGGAACTTCAGTATTGTCAAAAAAAAATATCGAAAAACTAGCACGGTAAAGAAGCAAAAAAGTTGCGAAAATTCAGTAATCAGTAATCAACAAGAGTACAATAATTCAGTCTACTGATACAACACCAAGAAACAGGTTGCAAAATAGCATTATCACTAGCGCTAATCGCTTCAATTGGGTGAATAATACAATATCGCACTTTTCCAGGTAAATATATTGCTATTAGTCAAAACCTAAGCGAACTTGCATGAAACTACCTATGATGGTTACTAGTGGAGATGAGTATGACATACCTTGATCATTGAACGATTTGCAACCATAACTTCCTACATGAGTACCTGGACTGTGGTTCATCTCATTTTTTCTCAAGCCCTGTAATTCCCTAATACAAGCCAGCCACCTGTCCAAAGCAACTCCGACATTTGAGTGAAGTGGCCTCCTTCCAAGTCGTTCAATGCGGCCTATAAGCGACTCCACCTGGATAATGAGAGAGATAAATATGAATATTAGATTAATGCGCATAAGAAAAACCAATAACCCAGTGAACTTTATTCCGAATATAACTCACTAACACACTAATCCATGCCACGAAGAAATTGGTGCAAGAACCTCAATTCGCACGTGCGCCCTTACCTGCACGAGCGATTGCTCTTAATTATTTGGAATCGTACGTGCGATCTAAGATTTGTGTATCCAACATACAGAGTTTCTCATTGCTGAAGCATGTCAAATGTTTGATTTAGGGTAAAATAGGATAAAACATAGTTGTGAAAGCGAAAAGTGACAGTCACTAGTTTTACAGGTGGGAAAACAAAGTTCCTATCTGGCATGTGCGATGGTACGATCAACAATGATGCTGGCACCGGGAATTTTTCGCTCGTGCTAGGGATTCTGCACGTGCGTAGAAGCGCACACGTCCGATCGCACATGTCTCCGGGCATGGACTGACATACTAATATTTTGGTATACAAGATCTCTTTCTCTTTTGCGCATTTGGCTTGCAACTGCATCATTGCTCGCCTGGCACGATGCTGCAAGTCAAGATAATCAAGTTTTTCAACAAGTTACGATCGTTTGCTATTTTTCTCAGGATGTTGAGGTCTTCTGTTGTTTTGAACTGTTCTATTTGATGATGATGTTTTGCTGTTTCTATAATATCATTGTCAATCACTATTAGCAGTGTTGTTTGCATCCTTCCTCGGAATTTTGGGGTGCAAAGCATGCCCATTTATTGTCGGAAAAAAAGCACTGAAGAATTGAAGATCAACATAAAAACAACTTTAATCAGTACTATATCAATCCATATATATATATATATATATATATATATATATATATATATATATATATATATATATATATATATATATATATATATATATATATACATACATATATATATATACATATATATACACATATATATATATTTATATATAACAAACGAATATACCTTATTATGAACCTTTAGTTGCTCAATAATCATTTTATCTACTCTAGTTGGATTTGTAGGCAACCTTGTGTGATATACTCCACCGTTTGATGATGACCTACGTCTCGGAGGGTAGATTTTTGAGAGTTCTTGCTCTGCCTGTGCAGTGAGATTGAAATAGTGAAAGCAAACTAAAACAACAGCAAAATACGTTAAGTAATAAAACTCATGGACATAAAGATATAATACAGCAATTGGGAGAGCTGAGGGAAAATACATGCTTGAATGCTTGTTTTCTCTTAAGATAATCCACAATATAATAAAATGAGCTACACCAGTGATTTTCAACCTTTTTGCTGGAGCAGAACCCTAGTGAAATATTCCAGTGGCTCAAGGAACCACTGTTCACATATCTGCACTGAAGAATTAAAATTACTATTATTCATTGGATATGTATAACTTCTGATGGAGCTCCTAGACAGTACTAGTGGAATCCTGGTTGAAAACATAGTCATAAGCAGAGCTAGATAGTCATAAGGCACAAAAAATGTGAGGCACCAAAAATGTTAAGAGCCATTAGTTGGACCAGCAATGAGCAGTTTTGTCTGAGACTACTGACATAGCTTCTAACTTAGTAGCTTCACCTTCAGCAATTGTTAAAAGGCAATGTGAAAAGAGAACTCTGAGGATAATCTTTCAAATACCAACAGGTTGAGTGGGGACAATCCATGCTCTTAGTATGACAACATGAAATTCCATCAGTCTGCAGTTTAATTGTATGGAAAATAGTTAGCCTGAACAAAACAAAGAGAAGTCAAAGAAATGCATTTGTGGATGGAGCAAAATGAATATAATAATCATGCAATAACCACACCTTTCGACACTCTTTCTCTAGGTGTCTCAATTGCTCTAAACATTCATCCAGACCAGAACCAAGTCTCTTTGCAGCTGGCATCATGCATTCATGGGATGCTAAGATGTAACCATTTTTCTGCTTGGCAGAACTGCAATCCTTTTCTTCAAAATGAACAAATGACCTTCTGTTCTTTCCACGACCTTGTTGTGAGTCTTCACTACAGCCAGGAGATGCTGGTTCTGATGCTTCTGATGTTCCATCTCGATTGCTTTCAATGCCAGGCTCAACAAACTGCAGGGCCCTTATTGCATGCATGTTGTGTCGAGGGTAGCCTTTACCATTCTCAAACTCATGACTACTTTCAAGTCCATTACCAATTGTATGGTTGTTGTTAAAAGAATCCAGGCTCGTAAACCCTGAGCTATAGTATTGAGGATTATCTATCCTAGAATGGTAATGCATAAATGACTGGTCAGATGGCAATGAACAAGGTGATGATAACATTGGTGAGCCATTACGTCTTCCTACAATTATATCCACTGGACTTCTGTTGTGATATGGTGATTCCCTGTTTTCATGACTTGAAAAATATGGCACACTATCTTCACTTGGTGTTGATGGGTATGATCCCTTCGGAGAAGGATTTGGGGACCAAATTTCATGAATACTTCTGCCTGAAAGGCTACCATGGTTTGTGTTATCGTGGAGCTCAAGGTTAAGGCTAAAGTTTGATGAAAATGATGACATACTTGGAGGCCATGACCCAGCACTGTCAAATCTACAACATAATTGGCATTTTATTTAAAAAGGCATGAAAGCAGTAGTAAAGCATTGCAAAAAACCAACTTTAACATCCTAGCATTAAGTAGACACTGTCAGTACAGAAAACAATAAATACAATATGTGTTATGCATATCATGAGTATATTTATAGCTCCAAAATTTGAATGAGAAATTCATATTTACGAAGCTATACTCTACATATCACTACACATCATTACATGGCAAGATAAAACTGTTGTTGCCAATATGTTTTGCCTTCTATGTCCTAATGCCAGCAGTATGAAATCCTATAAACATTACCAGAGATGCAATTCAACACATTATCTAGGATTTTAATTAATTTCTTAAGGGCTACAGTGCAAGATGAAAACAATCAATTCTGATACACAAATTTTTTAAGCAATATGTTTATAAGAAACATGAGGATGACATTAGGCAAAAACTAAGAAACATAGGCAGGCTGAGTTTCAAACAATAGCTTGAAGAAACTGCTTTTACAAGAAAATTTGTGACTAAAATAGAAACAAATTAGAAAAAATATTGATTACATGCTTAAAAAAACCTGAGTGCTCATCCTATTTCTTGCATCAAAGTTGTCTTATCTGATTTGTCATTATTGTTGAAAGTTGAAGGATACAAGAAACACTCCAGAAAAATTTTTAAAAGTCTCTTGCACACTTTCAACCATCAGCCTGGATTTTACTTATTTCAAAAGTACACAATTTGAAAATAAATAAAAACCAAGCAAATAGGCTTCAAAGTAATGGGGCAAAATGCTTACCAAAACAGAGAACAATAGAGGTAGCTTAAAATCACTAGAGTCTCCTTCTGGAAATATTTTGGTGCATAACTCTTAGTATATGCATAAACACAAGGAATGGCATAATAATTCAAAAACCAACATAAGAGCAAGGTAGCTCTATTGAAGAGGGGACTAAGATATACTAAGCTGCACACCAAACTGCTATCAGGACTCAGAGAACAGAGTTGGCCACCTTTCATTATTGTACCACCCCTGCATGTTTGTACTTGAAGCAACCTTGCATAGCATGAAATGAAAACATCACAACAGTTTCAATACATCATCTGGCATACCAGGTAAAAAATTTGACTTCTGAGTATAAAATAGAATGACTTACACTTCACCACCATCAGTTCTAGATGTTCGGGCTTCCTGTACCCCAGATCTTGAGTCATCAGTTATTTCATCATCCAAAAGGTTTGACAGCAGATGATATGCAATGTGCTTTTTTGGAACTTGACTCTCATTATCTTCAACTTGTGGCAAAAAATTTATATCCATCAATGGAGGAGCAGCCCCTTCAGAACTGGGGCTACTGTGAGAAATTGGCACAGAACCATGATTCAAATTATCCATCACTTCATATGGCGAAAAGCAAATTCCAGGATCAAGGTAAATGCCAGAATCATGCTGCGAAAAAAAATAATAAGACAAAATATTTACAAATTATGAAAATCTTTCTAGAGCATATTACATCATTACAGAACAGAATAAAAGTCAGAGAAGAGATCATAACCTATATGTAGCAAAACAGTAAGAGAATAAGGCTCTTAATAACTACTTTGAAATACATGGTCCTATAAATCAAATGCACTTCTACAGATAGGTAGACACATAGTAGATTGAGTAAACATCATTAAAAGTCAAATGAAAACGAATCTTCATGGATCCACACCCACATTCATATGAGCACTAAAGGGGCATACAAAATGACTTCATCTTCATTCAACCTGGGAATGTGTTCAAGAGGGGGCTCCTTAAGCCTAGTGCTACTTTTGAAACACCTTGAAGAATAAAGGGGCATGTCAAAGGATGTGTCAAGGGGTATGTTACAGGTAGCAAGTGGCAAATACTCTCCAGTTCAGAATAGACATTCCATGACTGCTCAACTATTTTTCAAAAAATGCATACCAGATATTCATGTTGCAGCCCCCTCTTGCTTAATAATTTTGATCCAAAATTGGATTGTCCAACCCAGATTTAGAAGTCATATTGCTAGATGAGCCCGTAAAAAGGAAAAAATTGCCATCAGAAGCACAGACAGCATAGCTGAAAGGTGTACAAATGATGGTGGCATTAAATGAGGATGATGGAAAAACTGTATGCAAGGAGCTGTGTTTCTAGGACACTTTACCAGCCCCTCCTATATTGCAAACCCCCCTCACTATTTAGCTTTAGACATTTTTCCAACCCCATAACTACTATCACTCCCTTTTCTTCCAGACTGGAGAGTAATACCATAGAAAGTGCATACTAAAATTCAGCTGTAAGCTATAGCTTTGTAAAGTGGATTTCAAGGAAACTGCCCAATCTAACCTTAGTACAAGAACAAACAAATAAAATATAGAATGTAGTGTAAAACAAAGTCAGCTCTTATAGTATACTATCATTTATGTGGTCTACAATAAAACAAAACTACTCTAGGCTTCAATTGTCTGGTAAATTGCTTGAATAATGGCTTTCACTTTATGCTAGCGACTCATTGAAAAACTGGTGGAACAGAACAAGCACAGACAAACAACTTCAATAATTTACAAAAGACTTAAACAGCTATGTAAATGCAGCTTGATACTACTTTCCTATTGGTGACTACTGTGCATTGCCAAATGTGTATAGATACTTGGGTGTTCACATAAAATAAAGCAATTTTCAATCTAATACTAACTAGTCAGTTACTTATGTAGTGTGTTAGTTAAATAGATAGCTGTCTAGAAGGTTTGCTAGTAGGAATAATCAGCAAAGCAGGCTTTGTTCTCCAACATGAAAACAACTTAAAAGATAAAAGGAATGCAATTATGCTTCAATTTTTGAGTATAAGTATAAATGAGTATATTTGACAACATGAGCAAAGCAGCTAATCTTCTCCAATCATTTTGTTGGATTATTACTGAAACATTGCATTCAGATGTGCCTATTTTGGATATGTCACAAGTTGGACACACGCATACAGCTACACTCCAATTATTGCATACACAGTAATATTTTTTGAGCTGGATGTTGCACAAGTTAGATCTATTAACAACCCATAGTAATTAGCAAAATTATTGCTTCTTTGTGAAAAAGAAATATAGATACATCTGATCAACACTGGAGTACTAGAGAATGGGTTATGCTTATGTTCGAACAAAATATAAACAAAACCACATAAAACAACTTCACTTTTACATTTGCATTCAAGGACATTCAGCATAGAAAGCCTAAGGTAATCAAGAAACACAACTAAGCAAAAAGACAGGAAATTTGTCAAATATGAGCACAATTCCATAACTTTCACACAAAGGAGCAGCATGACTTCCATACTTGTGATTTATATGCTTACACTAAATAACTTGGAATAATGGAATACCAGAAAACCAATGACCAAAGGATTACACAACTGCACACCAAGCATGTGCTGCCATATCTTGGCTTGAGCAGAATGACAGCACTTACTAAATTGATTAAACAAAAATCATTCACAAGGTTAGCATAGTGCATAGGTGCAGCTGTAGCAATTCTCCCCCCCCCATTCATACCTTTTCTTTTCATAATCATTCATTGTTATCATTAGCTTTCCTTCCATTGTAACTCATACTATTACTTCATTCATACATTCCTATGCACAATCACCTCTTACATCAAATCATTGATTGGGCCTAACTTCTCCTTACTCAGCATTTCCCATATACCTCACTAATATCTCTTTAATACAATGTAACCTTCTCATCCCACACAAACAATTACATCATGTTTTGTAAATACTGCAAAGTCTATATATATATATATATATATATATATATATATATATATATATATATATATATATATATATATATATATATATATGTATGGTTGAAATTAGTTTTCTGGTGATTTGTGATTGAGTTAAATAAAGAGCTGCAGAAAATACAACACACATGCTTCTCTCTTGAGTCAACACTCCATAAAAGCAAGACACAAAGTAGTATGATTGATCTGTTGCATTTTTCTAGTACAGAATAGTTCACAATAAAGTTTAGCCTACAAACTACCAAAGTGGTGAAAGAGTGCTCTACCCAGTGAGAAAAAGTCAGAAACATTTTTGGAAATATTTTTTTTTAACTCTTGTGACATAACTGGTAATCTTCATATGTCAGCACTTGGCAGTGGGAACATGCAACATCACATAGCATCACCTTTACTATGCTCTTAACAAGCAATATATTTACATCTGAATGTTCTTTACTAAAATCTTAACTCATCAAACTGTTGAGACTATTGCAAAAACAGGGAAAGCATTTTTGACAAGTAAATGCCAATATGCCAAAGGTTCTTGAATATTGGAAAGTGCTTGCTATAAAGGGCAATAATCCTGGGCTATCAATGCAAAAGAAGTAGGTGGTCCTTTCCATTCCAAAAACCTTTACCTGGATTCACAGTAGGCAACTATTTCACATCATATCCACTATTAAGTAGAGCAGGGTAGCATACTCTAAAGTCCCAAACAAGCATACCCCTGCTTATTAATATTTTGAAAAAAATCCACCAAGGGCATCCATATTTTAAATCTCCATTTGTAATTTTGGAGCCTGCAATTTCACTGTGTATTGTGTAACATGAAAACCCATGCTTTTTGGCTTACGGATGAAACAACTTTTGAAACCTATCTAGACCTTTTGATGGCTATCAAATTTTTTATCCACTTCATTCCAGCCACCATGTTTATTTGGGACTGAAGAGTGGCAGTTGGAACACTTGTCTTCTAAGCAGAAGGCTGATGGTTCCAGCTATACTGGAGGCCTTCTCTGAATGCTTGCTTACTGAAAAAATGCTATAGAAAAGCCAATGTTATCTTTTCACAAATTTATACCAAAGTAACATAGCCAAGTCCACTGAATGAAACAACACTGAAAAATATGACATATGTGATCAGCATGCTTTCCTTATGATCTTTTCTGCTTGCAGAAAAAAGTATCTCCTCTAAAAATTGCCTTGGGTGAGATCTTACTTAAAAAATTAGTAAGCAGGGAGGTGGGTTGGAATAAGAATATCATGGGTATAAAATTTTTGCAAAATGAATTAGTGGGGGGATGTCTATTTGGCACCCAAGAGTAGCTGATTGGAAGGCATTCCTGCTTGTCAACTTGACAGCTCTGGCCCAGTTACATGCATTTCATAAGCATCAAATGAGACAAAATCTATCCAAAGTTATGATGCTGGCCAATTAGCTAAATTACATTTGAAATCACTCCCATTCTATCTAATTCATTAATGAATGAATGCTAAACAGCACTTTGATTGGCCTTCTAAACAATAATACCAGTATGACTATAAAAATTTAAAGCCCATCATGTTAAGGGCAACTGGTATGGGCTGCATTTTGCAAACAATAATCACACATCCACTGAAGCTTAATTCTCATAATATTCCTTAACAAAATAAAAAAGCAAGCTTTGATTCCCTATTGGCTGCATATAAAACAAAAACACTACACAATGGGAGGAGCTGCATTGCTGTGATGGAAAACCATGTGTGTGATAAGCAAGGATAATGTCAAATGATGTAGTTAACCTGATGTTTAAGCAGAAAGAAAATATAAGCTTCATATGAAACAGCCACTATAAGATTATCACAAAATGCCAATTATCTTATATCCTAGAATTGTTTCATTTCACGAGGGGAAGCTTCCCATCGCAAACAATATATCCAATTACGTGATAAATTTGGGAAGAAAATCTGGCGTACTAATATTATCAAGCTAATCCTCTGACCTATTACTATACGAAACACAAAAACGGCCATTAGCGATCGCTCTATGATATTGACCTACTAAGTTATTATGCTCGTCACAAATATTGCAACTTTATCTTGCTAATAACATGCTTTTTACTTAATCGCAAAAAAATTTCTCCCAATATATTTGAGAACAAGTAAGTTAAAACAACTCTCATTTTTGTTTCCGAAATATTTACCAGGCTCCTTTCCTATGTAGAGGAACACTTTTCCAAAATAAAATGGTTGAAGCATTTGCTTCCCAATTATATCTACTGCAAAATATTTCACATTCGTAAAAACATAACTGCTTTCCAATTCAGTTGAGAGGTTCGTAGTTCAAGGGAGAAAAATTCAATGCTCACAACACAAAACTGCTAACTATGAATGCGGTAACAAAAGAATCCAAGGCTCCCTAGGTTGTCAAAATCGGCTGAAATTTGTAAAAAATACCTTATTTTTGTGTTCAGAGGTTGAAGCCGTCTTTTTCACCACATTTTCCTCTTCAGCACCGCTTTGTCCGTTATCATTTCGGGCTGATAGAGCCATACTCTCTAATACTCCATTTCTATATTCCACTTTCTGTCCTAAATGTTTCCAAGCTAAGAATTTATAAGATCTGGGCACTAGGATCGTCACCAGTTTTTGTGCATCATTGTCATGGCTTTCAAGCATAATACTGTTGTCCGAATTGTTTCAAACCTCTCGAATTAGAACACACAATGACTCTACCAGTCCCCTTGCTAAAATTCTTGTTCATTCTTTCGCGGTGGGGGGGGGGGACCAAAATCACTTTAATTTTCCCCACTCTCTTGTAACGGTTAGTCACACTCGAGTGGATGCCCCCTCCTTTCTATGCAACGTTCTTGGAAGAGACCCCATCTATGATTTATGCGCATCAGTAAAGCATGGTATCATATCATATCATATATATTGTTTGCTACAGCAAGCTAAATGTCAGGCAACCAAAGGTTAATTTGGACCTGCAAATTAAATAACTTATAATTAAAATCAAAATAAAAGCCCTGTAACATTCACATTTTTTTCTATAAGAAAACCATTGTTTTGCCTGAGCCTCAATTTTCTTAACTTATCCCGAAATTGAGCCTGAGATTTTCTTAAATTTTTCTTTACTTTTACTGAAACAGACTGACTAAAATGGGCTACACTTTCGTTATTAGTATTGTATAATTGAATTTTAATTCCATCTTTAGCATTTTGAATACAATAATGACGAAATATCGACTTTCACTAATACAAACACTTAATTTTAGAAATGGAGCCTCGTGATTTTCTTACGATTTTCCTAAGATTTTGACGCTTTGAGCCTCATTCTCTTATAAACTTTTTGTTATAAAAAAACGTGTATAAAGCCATTTCAGTAGCAAATAAGAATAAGTAATATAAATTATTTTTCATAGTACAATTCAGCAAAGCATAGAATAGAACATTGTGATATAATATAGAACAATGCAGTTTAAAGCAACATGTTGATGAAGAACTTGATGAACCGTCACTAGCTGTTTTTTGACGTAAGTAATTTGCATTCATTATCATAGAACAATTTAGAACTCCTTTTCATTGGATCTGCATTTAAATCTAACATACATGATATAAATATTTTTAAACATATGTAATTTTTGCTAAATCTCAATATTATTAACGTATTTTTACTTTTTGAGCCTCAGGCTGCGTTCACACGAGGAGGTTGGCACGTTCTGGATGGGCCCGTTCCGCGTAGGTACGTTCCTTTCAATGTATACACTCAGGAACAGTTCCAAACGACAGACTTTTTCTCCATTCATCAGGAACATGAAATATTTTTGAAAACGTTTTCCCACCATAAACTTGATTTGCCTCGTTTCTAAGCGTACCTGACGAGAGCGGCTCTGGGTGCTTACACGAGAACTTTTTGGTTCGGTTCTACGCAGAACCTTCTTTCTAGGTGGACTTGTTCTGGTACGACTAGCGGTTCTGTCTGGAATGGTTCCTCCAGTTTCCGTGTAAACGCGAGGCCTATCCTTATCTTACTGATACGGTGTGCCACTTGGAACCGTTCCCGTGTAAACGGGGCCAAAGATTATCCTTTAGGTAGCTTCTTGAAAGCCATGCCATATAATACATAGTGAAGAAAATGTACTCTCCTAGAGGCTTCTAGTTTAACGTGTGACTTAATTGCAATGACCGGTGTCTACAGGTTCTCAAATTTAATACAGATAGTGGACTGATAAAAAGCCAGCCTTCCATTGAACCGACTTGAGAAATAGAATGCATGTGGCATATGTGAATTCATCCATAAATCTAATTTATTAATGATTCTGAATTGTGTGACATTCAATTTTCGCTTCAAATGGAAGTCTTTAGCACGTAGTGAACTATCGTCTTCATTTGAAAGCCCCTATATTTCCATTTAACGAAACTTCTTGCGCATCCTCGTGTACAATAGAAGAATTAGTTATATAGATAGCTGAAAAAGACGTTTTTGCCCATGTACTAAATGAACTTAATATAAGCGAGCAGATAATTTTCAAATGTTCACTATTTTGTTTGAGAATCTAGGTTGCTCCTCAGTTGGAATTGACTAAGGTAAAAATTATCCTTTATACACTAATAATGTTGTAATGAACTCTAACACTGTTGAAAAGTAGCATAGGAAGATAAAGGAAGTGCAAAAATTTCAAAACTACAAATACAAAATGGTCTAGGTGCCGCTGGAACCATGAAGCTATTCAAGCCTTCTATTACTAGGGAGGTCGGTCACGTACAAAATCAGCTGAAATCATACACACATCACTCTGTTGCAAAAGAATACGCTGGGACGAAAATTTTGTAGAAATATTTTGCTATCTAAAAACGTATTTTTATTGTTCAATAAATTTTCCATCTTTTCATGTTCTTGGTTTTGAAATTCAATGCGGGAAATTAACTGCAGCTATTTTTTGTTTTAGTCACGAAATACTGCGAATTTGAGAGAGTGGCCACATTTCTCTTAATTTTTGCGTTGAGATATAACTCACATTCATGTCATATATATTTAGTAGCCATATATATTTTGGAAGCAGTAGCCATATATATTTGCAAGCAATGACCTATATATGTTCGGGAATGACCTATATATTTGCAATGACCTATATATTTGAAACTACCTATTTTGTCCTATATGGCGCCTCATATTTTTTCATTGATTGCTACTATGTATCTTGAAAAACCTTCTTAGTGTTTTTTACAAAGTGATAATATAGAATTTTTTCAAGAATTAATATATTGACAAATCGAAGAAGCTTCTAGAAAAGTTTAGCGAAAATTCATACACAGGTTTTCATACCAATTATCTTTAAAATTTATAAACAATTTTCTCTCTCAACGAATTTGCAATTAAATTCGACATTGTCCGGATACTATCATGAAGGGAATGTAGCAAATAAATTTCAAGAAAGTACCTCATATCGTAACACCAAATAGTCACATAAATTTAGTTTGCACCATCCGATTTCATTGGTTTAAATACCAAAATATTTACAATTCAACTGGATTTCCATTTCTATCTTCACTTTTTAAGTTAGCCGCAAGGTAAAAAAATTCACCTAACCTCCCTACTATTACGTTATTTCACTGCTTTCCAGGTTAACAGTAGCCTCCGATAGCCTTTGATAACCTGCTCAAAGCAACTTTTCTTTGAAGTTACTTTACTTTCAATATTAAAACGGGCATTTTGTATTGAGATACTTCTTCACCATTGCCTTCAGTGATACTGCACCACTTGTCCAGCAGATAAAAATTGGAACACTTATTTGTACTCAGGCTACTTTCACATTTTCGTAGGGGATGTAAATGTCATGTCTATGCATTTTGTTAGCAATCCAAAGCCGTTTGAAGAAGTAAAATGCATATGGATTCTGACGCTCACAGCAACTACTGTCGATTTTCCGCATTGGATTCTGAATCAGGCAAGAGGACTAGACGCGCCCATCTGGTTGGCGGAATAGAATTACCAAAATGGGTTCGATATAAATCCAAAGAATCTGAATCATACCAAATGAGAGGACTGTATAAAATAAATGAAATAAACTAATGAAAATATATAAAATATATGTTGATAGCAAGTTCTTCCTTTATGCTTCTTCACTTGCCGCTGCGAAATCCCTATAGTCTGATGAGCAAATTCAAAAATGTAAGTTATCACCTTGTCAGTTTCAATACTTCAGAGTTCCATTTTGTAAGAGGTTTATATAGAGTTCCAGTTCGGTAAGAGTTTCATTCCACTAAACAATCCAGTCACTTTTCTCCATTTCGATCACAATGTTTCTTGATTCACTTCTTGACTTTAGATTTCACTTCTCGAATTACTTCTCAGTTCAGTTCTCTATTCCTTTCTCTCGAATTTGTCCAGTAATCAAAATATGCTTGATCCACATCCGATCAGTCAATAAAAATTCAATTCAATAAGCAATAAAATTCAAAAGCGAATAAAGAAAAAAGCAGAGTTTGGGGGATAGCGGCCACTTTTCCTACAACTACTATTTTCCCTATCTTCGTTGTTGCTGACGTTTATCGTTCCTCACAAACTCCTAACTACAAAATTGTTATTGAAGACAATGTAGTGCCGTATATACTCGCTTACAAGACGCAGTTTTCTTTACCTGAAACGTAGCCATCATTGTCTGCATCTTGTACGCACAGCATACCCCGAGACAAAAGTAACAACAGCAACAAGGTTAAACACTGCATGACTGAAAAATCTATCAGTGACAGCCTGGATGGAAGAGATGACGTTATCTGGGCAGATGTTCACGATGACAGTCATGAACCAGATAAAGATCCCGTTCACACTGTACCGGCGCAACTTCTGTACCGTAACAGAAGGTGTTATGGATCAGCATACCGCTTACACTGCCCGTGACAATTCTTGCTCCTCTTATCGGTACACTACTTTACCTGCTAAAAAATGTAACAACTCTTACACCGTAACAGTACACCTCATCTACTGCTACAGTGTAAACGGTAACGCTATCTGGTACAACTTCTGCAATGGAGTAATGTAAATGCAGTTGATCCGTAACACCTTTTGCTAAGGAACAGAAGTTGCACTGATATAGTGTAAACGGGGTCAAAGATTACTTAATATTTGATGCATATGACGATTGACTTATTAATTAACAATTGACGATTCTTCCGATTAAGATTTGTTAGGTTTCTAGCAACGAAAATTAGGCTTTGAAATAAATTTCAACTGTACAACAAAGGATATAGAAAACGATGAAAGGTAGGTGCACCTGCTGGCATCCAAAACTATATATGATATATTTCCTCTTATGAATAAATAAATGTAAACTTGCCAATCAAACGTATGTAAGGCTATAACATAAATAAAAAAACTTTTATTCTAATATTTATTTCGTAACATGCTTGGCCGCTGTTTTGTAACTTCAATATTTTCTCAATACATTCCATTAAATTTCCTCAACAGAATGGCTATCTATAACTATGCTGGCCCATTTTTCACTTCCTATAAACAATATCTGAGATCCCAATAACTGGTGCTTATACCTGATTCCAGTAAGCAGTCCAGGCTATATGGGGTAGACTGCGCTTTAAGCCATTTTTTAATGTTGAAAAATGGACCATTAGTTCTCCAAACCCTTGAAAACGGTGGCCTAAAGAATTAGAGCTTTCTAACCTGAGCAAAGGTAAATTAGTTCCATGTTACATCAACTTGGCAAAGAATGGAATCATGGCAAAAGAGGGATAAATAATCAGCATTGTAGAGGGCCATGAAAGTATCAAAAATGAAAGAATGACACGTGGAACTATCAGAAATACAAGTGGTATTATGCATTGCAATTCAAAAATGAATGAGGTAACTAAAATTTCCTGAAAGTCTAAGAAATTGAAATTGTCTAAAAAACAAAAATTAAGTGTGATGTGCAATCAACAAAAATACATATGAGATGTGAACTAAACAAAAGTAAAAAAACTGCATTCCACAATATGACATATACATGACTCACTTCAGTGCCCTAGAGCTGGAAGGACTTGGGGACTCAGCCAACTTTGTTATCTTTGTCAAAACATTTGGGGGATAAGCCCCCCTAGTTAATACAAAAACAGTGCAAAAATACTGGTCACCTCTAGCTAAGGCTCCTAGTTATCAATTCAGCTCTACACCACTGCATATTCAGTAAAATGCAGAAAATTAAAGCTTTGACTTAACAAATGTACTATCAAAATATACAACTGTCACAGTAATATCATCATGGAAATGACGCTTATATTCCTCAGGTAGAGTCAGCATATTTGCCAAGGTGGAATTGTTTCCTTTACCAAGTGCAAATTTGATCAACAAAGTAGATCCATTTTCAGCTACAAATCCACTTTGCTCTTTCTGTGGATCTTCAAGTATATAGTCCAAATGAGAGCCAATGAGTTTTACAGCCATTTCACTTGATACTTTCTCCCATAGGCCGTCGGTAGCAATGATCATAAATTTGTCTTCATCTGTTATTTTGCGATAATAGACAATAGGCTCAGCTGTAAGGTAAGGTGGTGTCAAATAACTGTTTGGTGGAACTACAGGCCTGCCATAAACAATGTTGAGAACTTGGGCATGGAGATCCCTATTCCACTTATATTGTATGTCACCAAAGGAGCGCAAAGGCTGCAGTTGCCCAAGTAGGCGTCCACGTTGAATTGCAGTGCTCTTTTCATTTGGATGCTCCTCTTCTATTCTGTGGATTTCACTCAGGTTTTCCACAGTCTGATCCTGAGTTACTTGACTGGCAACCCACGTGTCATTTGTAGAACGCCTACCAATAACTGCCCGGCAGTCACCTAGCAGAAAAATGAAAAGGATGACATTACAAGGGTTGGAAAGAGCTGCAAAATAGGCAACTGAATAATCTCATACCTCCTTATTTCTTACACAAAAAACTTGAACAGTTACACAAATATTATTGCATCATTAATATTCATTACCAAATCTATATAGGGTATTGCCACTGCCAAATTTCACAAAAGGTGCTCATTTTATCTGATGTCCAATTCTAAGAAACTTTTTTCAAGTAATCATCACTTTCTCAAGCTACTAAACACTGTGTGATAGAGTCTTTGATTACTTCTGGATTAAACCTAGTATCCTGGCGAGCCACACAACCCCTAATACCTATGCACAGTGATAGGAATGAATGTCTTAATGCAAACTTTAATTTGACAAGCAAAAAGCAGGCAATGAGATAGATCTTCAGTACTTTGTACATCAAAGAAGGATGTCATTGTGATCAAAACCAAAGACATATATTTTCTTTCTCTTAAAAGTAGCAAAGAATGTTACTGCCAATGTCAGAAAATGCTTTGTGCTGACATATTGGTATGATAACTCCATAGTTGCAGCAATTTTTTTTATTTGCTGTAACTTGTTCCACTTGTAACACCATCTCTAAGATGTGGCAAACTCCTTGTTTGTAGCTAGTTTTCTTATGTAGATCAAGCTTTTTACTTGTATGTATATATGTAAATCATTAAGTTACATAGGTGATTCTCTATACTGTGATAGAACAAACTCATCCTGCTAGTGCATTCAATGCAAATTTGCAATGTCATACAATCATGTTGTACGCAATGCCAATTTTGAGGTCATGGCATGCCATCTTTGTATACAGAGATAGGTAAGTTGATGGATAGGATAACTGACAGATAGATAAATTAATAGATAGGTAAATTGACAGATAGATAAAATTGACGGAAAGATCAATTCTGAACTATGAATATTTAATCATAACCAAATACCACAAAGCAAACATTTTAAACATATATTTGATAATTGCTCTTGAAACAGAATTCTATATAACATCCCCAAAATAATCATGTACTACTTGATGGTTTACCTGTATTTGCAACATACAAATCATCTCCTTGAATGACGGACACAACAGCACAAGATCCTGCCAGCCCAACCAACAAAGAATTATCAGCCACTCCATTTGGAACTGCTTCCTTACAAATATCTTCATCAAGAGTTTTGAAAGCCAACCTCAGAGCATCTTGTGTTGTCAGTTTTGTTGAAATGCTATCTAAATATTTTGAGAATTCATTCGATCCTGTTTCTAACAGTGCCTGCTTCTTTGTGAAATCGTTAGGGAGATCCAAATCTGGATTATTTAAGTGCTCCATTCCCAAAATAGAAATGTGATTCGACTTTTCAAATACTTCACTTCCATCATTAGCAGCTCTGGAGAGGGCAGGCGAAAGGTAATATGGTATTCTTCTTCTTAAGCTCTCAGAACAGTGATAACCACCGTGCCCATCAAATACCCCAAACACTATAGCATTAGACGATGGGAAATGACACTCCACATGTCGGTCTTCAATGGGGTTGTTTGCACTATATTGATTGGTATCAAATCTAGCAACTCTCCCATTACAAAGTTGCTTTGAAAACTCATCTTTCTTGAGAAATTCGTTCATAATGTCTACAGGGAGCTTGAGGTCCTTTTCATGATTATTTCCTCCCAACAATCGTTTCCACCAGGGGTGTTTATTCTCATTTTCAAAAAAATCTGACCCATCAAGAGCATTAACTGTTAACCCCAAACGCTCAGTTATACTATTCCACCAACTTCTAGTGTAATTCAAAGAGTAAAAAGAGCTGGCTGCTGCAAGAAAAGCGACAGCCGGCCACTTAACAATCCTTGCAGCAAATCGTTGGCCGGCAACCATCTTGGCATCCACCGATTCGAGAACCATTAATACGATGTCAAATATAAATGTGATGCTAGAAATGGAAGAAGTCTATATGTAGAATTGATGTATAGAAAACCTGATTGCATCTAACAGGATAAGCGCGTCTGCCCAGCCATTTTCCATCTAGCTTGAGAGAAAGAATCATCCTTTGAGGCCTCTGGCCATCGCAACACAACAACAAACACAGCCGGCCGGCTACACCTGCAAATGTTATGCAACTGGCTATCTGTCTACGGCCTTTTGGGGACTGTCCTAATGCCTCGATTAAGTACCAGGGCGCTTATACAATTTTTGAGCTGCAAGTGTGGGCACTCATTCGGTGGGGCGCTTGTTTATTCAAATGGATTCAATGCAAATCAAATTACATGAAAGACAGTAGATAGCAAGAAAACGCTGTCAAATCTTTGGTGCATTTAAGTGTATTAGTGAAGTCGTATTGCGTACGTAAATGCTGGGAAGGACAACTCTCCTTGTGCGAAATCATTCACTTTTACGACCTCTTTCCCCTCTGTGTATAGGCCCCAGTCGGGAATAGAAATATATAAACCAAAAAAGACTAAATCCAACATTTATGGAAGATGCTTTTGTTGAAAAAATGAACAAATACAATCTCAGAAGGCTCTGCAAATCATTACCAAGATCTTATTACCAAGGTCAATAAGAGTCTCGAAACTTTCAAGTTTTTAAGAAGCATATAGAAAATTGGAAAATGGAGAAATGCAACTTTAGGCTTTATAGGTTACACAAGCCTTCCAGCCAACATTCACGGATTCTTTCATGAACTCATGCCACTTTTATGTCACACTTATGCTATTTCGTGCCACCTTTTCCAAACTTTTAAGCTATTCTGAGCAAAACAATCCGTGTATTATCAACAGAAACATCATCATTCTTCAAACCTGCAGCTAGGAAAATTTCAAATGAGATCTAATTGCGAAATTGAGAATGCCAAATATCATACAAGTAAGGCTTTGCCACGATCTCGTCAAGGATAAAATATAGGGAAATATAATTTATTGAATCAAAAATTTACGAACTTTTATACTAATTTATGCCAGATCAGTATAGTTTATGCTAATTCAAGAAAATGTATGCAAAGTCTGAAATTTTGTTCTTTTTTTTTATTTCATGCCGTCTGATAGGCCTGTTTTTATTATTATTACGCTAGCTTTTGCTATTGATAAGCCACTCAAAGTCTTACCATCATTTTCAGGCGAGAAGTGTACAAATCATTTTCTCAAAGTGTCTACTTCACCTAACCGACAATTTCCTATTCCAAGCTGGATTCCGGCTTTACAGCAAACATCCATACCATTTAATCTTGGGCCCCCGTCTTATGATAAGATCACTAATGTCATCCGGAGAATGAAAGCTTCAGGAAGTCCCTATCCGTTAGATCAAATCTCAATAATCTGTTTTAAAAGGTGCCCTTATCTCCGATCTGTAATCACACGACTCATATGCTCTATTTGGAAGTGAGGCAACATTCCACACAAGTGGAAAAAAGCTTGCACAATATTAGTGCACAAGAAAGGAGACAAAGATGACCCAGCAAATTTCTGACCTATTACCCTTGAGTCGGTTCCACTGAAGATATTTACTTTGTGCTTGCATGATTCTATCTTTTCCTTCCTCTCACAAAATCATCTGATCGAACAAAACATACAAAAAGGCTTCACTCATGGAGTCTCAGGTGTTTTGGAACACACATCAATGATGGCCTATCTTATCAATAAAGCTCGAGTAAAACAGCGCTCTGCTATCATTACTTTATTAGATCTAAAAAATGCTTTCGGGGGAGTCCATCACAATTTGATTAAAAGTGACCTTGCTTATCATCATGTCCCTGAAGCGATCCAGTCCCTAGTTACTAGTCTTTACACAGACTTCCATTCTTATATCATATCTGACGGCTTCTCTACTCCAGCTATTCCTTTTAAACGTGGAGTGCTTCAAAGGGATTGCCTAAGCCCTCTATTATTCAACATGTGCTTTAATACATTTATACAATTTGTTAAACAAGAAAAATACAATCAATTAGGCTTTTCTCCCCATGATGAAACCGATCGCTTATTCTATCAGGTTCACTGGTTTCAATTTGCTGACGATGCTGCTGTCATTACTACCAATGAGCGCGAAAATCAATTGTTGCTAAACTGTTTCTCACGCTGGTGTCAATGGGCCTGTATGTTAATTCGCGTGGACAAATGCATCACTTTCGAAATTAAAAAGTTTTCTACTTCCTCACTTCAATTCCAGCCAAAGCTTTTCATCAACTCTAAAATCGTGCCGCCTGTTAAAAATGGTGAGTCCTTCAAATACAATTTATCAGCGGTGGAAAGAATCATGTCAGGCCGAAGGCGATCACCCGTAATAATACAAGGAGACAGGTAACCAGGAAGATCAACGTACAATTTTGATGAATTTACAGATTGGAAAGTTCGAACTAGGAAACATAAAGCGGAATTATGTCTCCAAGTAAACCGGCCCTGGTCAAGATATGTTTTACAATCAGCTATAATGTGGAGTAGTGACTCAGGCTAAAGACAAAAGGAGCAGTCAGAAGTGTTTGAGAGACCCCATAGATAAATGTTCTTTCTAGTGGCGAGTGTATTGTTAAGGTATTTGATGTTGAAATTAAAGATATTGGCAGGTAGCTTACTTTGAGCCCGAGACCAGAGTGAATTGAGATTTTTTTAAGGAATGAGTAAGAAGGAATGAAATAATGTACGCTTGTGATGGCCACCCGGTTTGGAGTCTGTCTGCATGTTCTGTATGAATCGATTTCAGAACTTGCTTTGTATTTTTATACATGTCTTATTGGATGTTGGATCCGCAGTTTGCATTTCTCCATACCCTTACTATGGCTTCATCCTTCGAAGATTTCCATGGAGGACTGTTTGGCACTGCTGAAATTTAACAGAGGGCAGCTGAAATGCTAGACCAAACTTGTTGGAGGAGAGAACGATTGAGCTTAAAGTGGCAGAAATGGGAAGCTCAAGCCACTGGCGGATATATTTAGAGACAATGCTATCCAAGTTTTCTGAAATCCATGTCTTACCCAGATCTGTAACTGTAAAATGCCAAGAGATTTTGGAAAGGACGTAGTGATGGTACAGAAGTAGCTTATTTTTTGGATGAATATACAAAGAGTCCACTGTTTTTAACATAGTTTGAAGGGAGGACTTAAGAATATCCTTATGAACTAAGGTTAAAATGTTTACTACTTTTTTCTCTATTTTTACAGTATGAGTTTTGTTGTATAGTTGGCTTTAATTAGCTTAATCGCTATAATAGTCGCCAACTCTAAGTAAATCAATCATTATTATTATTTTATTAGATGTTTCTGTTTTTTCTACTGTGTTCACTACTACAACCTTTCTGCAACCGAGTTCATCCCAAAAGCTTGAGGCTCTAATCATGGTGGAATACACATTTTTAAAAATAAGAATAAGCAGTGGTGATTTCTAAAAATTTTAACAAGGGGGGTTCTACGCACAACCACGCCCATAGTTTGGGTGTGGCCAGCTAAAACCACGCTCATATTTACAAAGATGGAAACATAATAACTTAGTTTAATACTGATATAGTATAATCAACAATAAGAAATGCCTCAATAACCATATAGCAGTGCACAGTTGATCATAGCACTTTGGAAGCAAGGCCAATAAACTCTGCAAAGCCAAGCCAATTCAAGAGTTTTAGGGGGGCTGAGCCCCCAAAATGAGCAGAAATTTTAACAAGGGGGCTCTGCCCCCTGAGCCCCCTGGAAGTTACCCCTGAGAATATGGCTTTTCGGAAACGAGAACGAAGCTCGCCAAAAAACTAAGAAACTCCAATACTTTGCTCAAGAAAATTAAGAAACCGTAAAGTTTCAACTTGTCTAACAAAGGGTACATTAACTTGCTTCCACTCATTAATTTGTATGATTTTTGTTTGGAAAATACTGTAACTTGTGATTTTGGTCTGTATGGGCAATTTTCGGGAAGATGGGCATTTATATCCCTCCAAAAGCATTCGACTGTCAAACAATAACGCGAGTTTTGGTCCCGAAAATAACAAACTGATAAAAAGACTTTTAGTTCTAAAATTCGAGAATCTTCATGTCAAATTAAGAAACTCTTGGTACTAGATGCTGATCCAAGTTTCTTATTTAAAAAACCGTGTAGTTTTACATTTTTGAGCTTTTTGCATTGAAATGTTTCCAAGCGATTTTGCTGATGTACTTTTCCTTACCTTTTTCACTAGAACAAAGGCGCCTAGCATCACTGGTATAGTCATGGTAGCCATATCCTATATTTTCTCCATTTCGATTTCAATGCCCTTATATCTTGAGAGATTCTCTGTCGTTTTAATAGATGTGTTTCTTTTTGTCACGACTGACACTTCAATGCGTTGACAAGTTTTCTGTCTCTTTAATATTTTATCCTTTACCAGGGATGGCACCAGCGTAGGGGCTTGGGGAGACTGTAGCACCCCTGGATTTTACCGAGCCCCCATCGGCACCTAAAGTTCTATGGGCTGTCGGCACTTTTATAATATCCATGAACTTTTTTTCAGTTTGTTTTAGCCAATACAATAGGTGTTGTCTGTTAAAATTCACTGCCACCGCTCACTGTCGGCACTTTGAAAGAACTGGCCCCCCACAGCACTTTTTTCTGGCACCACCACTGTCATTTACTACTATACCAGGCTTGTTGGCTTTCATTTTGCTGTCACTTTGGATTGACATGTCCCATAGTATAGTGGTTAGGGACGCCTACGATGGGGGCAGGAGAGGCAGCTGCCCCCTCTGCCCTCTTCCATGGCTGGGCAGGAGGGGCAAGAATTGTCTTTCATACTGAATTCTTTCCACCTCTCCTATCTCGTGAATGGGCACTTTCCGGTCTTGTAGATAGTTTGGTTCAAGAAAATTTTTCTGGTATACTCGACGCCCAAATTAACATGGTATAACTACGAGATCAATATACTAAACATTGTCCTGTTAGAAAAGATTTTGAAGACCAAAATCTACCTTGTGGAGGAACATACATATACTACATAGATGTACCCTCAGAGAAAGCCTTGCTCCCCCCGCTCTAGGTACACGCAGGCGTCTCTGATAGTGGTTTCATTTCTCTAGTGGTTTCATTTCACTGTTTATGGTTCATGCTCGTAGTATTTGTCAGCCACTTTGATGCTATGGTGCTTACAAATTTCCCAATGATATAGGCTACTGTTTCTATTATTATTACTACTTTTATTCTGGCTTGTTGGTCTGTTAACATATTAAACATCTACACGTATCTTTCTTTCCACTACATTGTAAATATTTGCTTTGGTTGTTGACGTGGTTTCATTAGATATTTACGTAGTTCTACTAGATTGCATGAGTGAGGTAGCATAGTGGTTTGAGCCCGACTCGATGCCCTGACTGAATGCTCGCTCACTGTTCACCCGGAAGCACAGTGTTACCCAGATGGAACACTAGGGAGATAAAGGCAGCGAGAAAAGAAACTGGCTACCCTACCTCACATGCCGATGGCTCAGCATAAGTGTCCTCTCTAACAGGCACTCCCCTACGTACAAAAGTATACGGGACTACCTTTTCTACTAGTTTGCAGATACCCAGTTATACGTTACCTTTTAGAGAGAGGTTTATAATTGTTAATTTATCGACATATCAAATTATATGAAATTTGAAAAAGATTACAGATGTCGTTACCCTGCATTAAAAACTGACATGAAAAGGCTTTTGATAGGATATTGTAATACTTCATGCTCATTTGATCTATGCTGGCAATGAATACAACTAGAAATTCTAACAGAACATCATATACCTTGTGCGAGAAAAATAAATTTCTATGAGGGAAAAATCATTCAGTTCCATTTATATTTTGATGGCTTATAAAAAGGAAGCAAAAACCACAATTTTACAAAGAAAAGATTCCAGAAACAAATCACTCTTCGTTTAAATCAGCAAAATTTGACAGGAGCCAATATTGATGGTACAAGTAAGCAAAAAGATTTATAAATCAACTTTGGTCTCCAAGAATGGGGCATGGCTACGATACCTTTACAATGAAAAAATCAAATCATTTGAAATAACATCCAGAAATTTGGCTGTTGTGAGGAAGCAAGTTGGATTGGGTGAGAACCTTTAATAGCTACTTCTTTTTCAAGGCCATACGAAAAGGTATTATGTCTCCTTATTACAAGTATGCCAGTATAGGTGATCCTTTCTGAACTGAGATAAACAGATTTCTCTTCAACAACTCTGTTACTTGTCCGAGTAAGTAACCAGGGATTCAAATAATTCAGTGATGAATATAGGCAGTACCGTAGAGAGGTAGCCGGGGTAAAACTCCGGGGTCCGGGCCTCAAGGGGGCCAGTGAAAATTTTGTATTAACAAGGAGCAATTTGAAGATTGCATTATGGAATACCAATGTTTTATAAGAGTTTTGAATTGATTTACATTTGTTGTAGCCCTCTTGCTCCTGTGCTGCTACTCCGACACAGGGGCCCGTGCTGTTTATAGCCCCAGGGCCCGTGCTGGCTCGCGATGGGCCTGAATATAGGTCATAAAATAAAATTATATAACATTATAGTCATATTTCATTGATTGGACTTACAGCAAATTATTATACAAGTACAGCTGCTTCAAGTCGAATGCCATTTCATCAAATTTTCTATCAATTGTAGATCGTACAAGCAAAGAAAAAATTTAATAATTGCATTTCTCTTAGTAGAGAATATTCCCAAATATACATTCAAATTAATACTTGAAACTCCCTTGGGGAGGAGGATACATCAGGGGAAGTTGAGCCTGCGAAGCTTCATGTTCAGTTCACGCTCCTTGCTTAGTAGAGTTGACGTATGCTGTTTGAAGGCGTCATATTCCTAAGAACATGAAACAAAAAGTTTGCTTATTTACTTCAGTAGCCACAAAATGCTCATATTTGGAAAGTAAAGTAAAAAAACACAGTCTAAAAAAAGATCAATACATTTTATAAAACAACTGATTGCTTTTTTTGAAAATCTCATCGATTACTCTGCAGAACAAACAGACTTAGTACAGGGTCCATTGACCCAGGCCTGCCGAGAGGTTTCATAGGCCCTGGTACAAAAGAGAAAGAGGAGAACTTCTGTGAGCAAACGGAGCAGAAAAATTTCAGGGTCTAGAAATTATTTTAGAAAATTACTCCTGATTTCAATTTATGAAGCCCCAGACCATACGCATTGGGCGTTATGAGACCCTTTCGACCTTGAGGTCCTGGGGCAAATTTTTTTATTCTCATAAGATTTACAATAACAAACAATTTCAATACAAAAGCAAAGGGAGTATGGAAATATATAACAACCCTAAGACTTGCACTTAACATATAGACACAAGTTTACAAAAACTGTTACAAATATCAAGCTACAAAAGTAATGAGAGTGGTGTTGCCCGTAGTAGTAGTAGTTGTTGTTGTTGTTTAATTTATTTCAGCAGTCTGTTATACCTAGCTTTATCAGCTAATTTAGGCTTACTATGCATGCCGCATCCAGGCATGGGACCCCTAGTTAACGTCCCTTCCGAAGGACGGCGGAGTAAGCTGCTTGGCCATTCATCTGGAAGGTCATCCATCCAGTTTCTGACCATACACAGCCATGCTTAACACAACCACTCACCCCGCTGAAGTACCTATGGCGTCACAAGTTTGAATAAAACCGCGCGAAGAGCTATCTCACAAGGGAGAGCAAAAGTACCTAGATTTATTGCTAATCAGCGAAGTTGGTGCCCAGGCATGATGGGCGATACCACTATAATCATAATGAAAAACAAATCTGTCCCCCTTCCCCTTGTAAGCAATTTGCCCTCCCTGCCCCCTCTCAGCCGCTCTGCTTTGACTTAGAGCAAATTGAAGTCTATAGATAAAATACCACGATTACAAAAAAGTATGGCTACAGAGTCCACAAAACTCTAACAAAAAGTGACAATATTCATAAGTTTCATGATTTGATTATACATGGACATGATCAAATAGAGCCCGAAACGGAAGTAAAGCGGGATACAACCTACTCTGAACAAGTTACTCAAACATACTTGTATGAGAAGAATATCGCACAACGCACTATTAAAAAAACTTGCCTTAAGAAGTTTCGTCTTCAATTTCCTTTCCTCTTGAATTTCTGCATTTAGTCGACGAATTGTATAACTAATAGAATTTGATTCACTGTCTCTCCTGAAGATGACGAGTTATGAGTAAATAATAAAGTTCAGTGATTCGAAATCAAGAAACTCTGCTTCAATGTAAATAAACAAAATGGAGTCCGTATTTTGCATCAGCACTGGACCATTCCCAGTGGTCTGCAAAAATATCAATTGTCTTATTTAAAATTCCAATCTGTCGTTAGAAGAAGACTATTTGATCTTTCAAATCAAGATTTTGCATCTACGGTAAAATATACCTCTATAAAAGATTCCATAATATGAGAAGAACAGGACCAAACATAACTGTCTTTAAATAAACGCTATAGATTTCAATCCTGAGAGATTGCAGATCTCTTAAATAGATACTATAGATTTCAATCCTGAGAGATTGCAGATTTCTTAAATAGATACTATAGGTTTCAATATTGAGAAATTACAGATTTCTTAAATAGACAGTATAGATTTCAACCTTGTGCGATGACAGATTTTTCAGGCAGACACTAAATAATTAAATCATGAGAGGCTGTAGACTTCTTAGGTAGACTAACAGCATCCTTCTCTCACCAAGAAGAAGTAAGAAATTCTCAAGACCATTCTCTCACGACCAAGATCTCAAGACCATGATCTCAAGAAGATTTGGATCGGATATACCTTATGCAAGACTTTATCGTGATCATCAAAAGAAGAAAAATGGTGGGTGGTGGGGAGAAAAGTAGCAGATAGCCAAGGATAAGTGTCCAATCCAACAGGCATGTACCCTACTTGCAAAAGAATACGGGGCTGTACTTACGATACATGAATTTCTCGAACGAAAGATATGCCAAAGGTGAAAGCGTGATAGAGAAATGAATAGACTTGTCTCTAGAAGACCATATCCAAAACTTGGCCTTTTCCTTAGGATACCAGAAAGCTCGCACTTATGAAATCTGCTCTGGTAATGGCTTTTTTACTTTGCAGAGAAAGGATCAACTACGGATTTGAGCTACATCTTTACTATAAAGATAAAATTTTGCTTACTATACATTGTGATCTCAGCTCATTCTGTTTATTTCTAATCTGTATATAAGGCCGAACTAGCTACAGCATATTACTTCTCTTGTGTTCTGAACATAAGTATAGAGCATTTGATCAAAGAGCATTTATCAAGCATCTTTCAATCTTTAACAGGCGTATGCTTTCAATAACAACACAAAACGTACAAGCAACGTCCTACCCGTTGTAATAGTATCTTAGTAATTGGACTAAAATTTTCGATGCACCGATGCGTAAATCTTCTTTAAATTTCTCATTCTCCATGCAAAGTTAGTCGAAGGTTATGATAAATTTCTGCAATACTATGGCATGGGAGGAACCAGATAATGAGCACCGAAACTCATTCTAATACCCCAATTCGATTTTCATCCACGAACACTGCCAAATCACTCTCTTTTTACAATGTATTACGCTCCGTTGTGCTAGAGGGTGTTGCTACCCGTTTGCATCTTAGAGGGCAAGAAAAGCATGGGTAGGCAGACTACTTCAATTGGTTTAATAGGCTCTATTGATTAATGATCTTCTGAAGCTGCAAAGATTGCGGGTGAAAAAGTGAGCTCTTCACTAACAAAACAGAAAGCATGCACACTAAAAGCAAAGTAACATGCAACTGTAAGTACGTGCAATTCCTGCAAAGTACATCTCCAAAACAAAAAAGTGCTATGAAAATGTTGTGAAAGTGATCGGTAAAGAATTTTATTTCCAACTATGCTTACAACTCTAACTGCAAAAGGTGAATATAAAATTAAAATCAAAATGAGAACTAGCCTTGACTTTTGCTCCAGAGCTTTATACTTTTCTCTCTCTTCTTCAAGTTGCTTTAAGAGAGCATCAATTTGGTTTTGGAACTCCTGCAGAAAAATTTGGGAAAAGCATCAAACCTCCATCTAAAGAGTTAGGTCTCAACTAATAACAGCAATCATCACCTGATGAATGTACAAATACTTAATCCATCATTTAACGAATTGAGCAGTTGCTTATTGTTACTGCATAAAGCAAGTAACAACGCTCAAGCACTCGCAAGCTGAGACAATGTGATATCTGCACACAGAATTTGCATAGGTGCCGATTACGTCAGGGCTTGGGGCTCGAGCCACATCTAGGCAATGCTACGGAGGATACTGAGCCCACCTGAAAAATTTTCCTAAGTAACCTGTGAAAGGTGCTTCTTCAAGCAATTGCTTTAACAAAGTGGGCTTTATGAATGTTCACTAAAATATCATGCAGAGGATTTCTTTTGATTTGCTTGATAAATTCATTGGAAGACCATCTGTAAGAAGGAGCACTTTCTGGTTATCCAAATCACAGAAACCCAAAAAATGATGCGATACCGATACTATATTGACACTTCTGTTATACATCTACATATCTATTCTGTTTGTTTGAATAGCTTTTTCTTTCGTAATCTTCAATAAAATATATTATATAATATACAACTATAAAGTGCAATTTAACTCATGTACACAATTTTCCAATTTTTAGAACTTGAACCCCCCCCTTGAGAAAATCAAAAGTCAGCAACTATGATTATCTGGAGAATGCAACATTTGGATCTATGCAAACTACAAAATGAACCACCATATAAACTACTACATAAAACATCACATAGACTACCACATAGTCAAATGTAAACGTCCTTCTCTCGCCAGTGGCGCATAGGGCGGCGCCAATCTCTATTTCAAGTGGCCCTAGGCCTCACGTCTGCGAATGCAGTGAAGCTAAAGCAGGGGCTGGTCCACTGGTAGCGCCGCGTGTTTAGCTTTCCTACTCCATTCTCATATATCGGCGCCAGGTGAGAAGGCAGTGGGTACCATTGTTTTAAAAGTCTTTGGTATGACTCTGCCAGGGCTCGAACTTAAGGTTGTGAGGCAGACGCTCTAACCACTGGGTCAGCACTCCAATGTTACTACCACATAAACCACTACATAAACTACTACGTAAACCAACATATAAATTACCGCAAATGCTATCACATAAACTACCACATAAACTAACAGATAAACTCCCACAAATAATATTATATAAGCTATCACATATACTAATACATCACATAGAGCATAAACTACTTCATAAATACCACATAAACTATCACATATAATAGCACATAAACTAACATAAAAAGTACTACATAAACTATAAAATAAACTATCACATAAACTATTACATAAACTATCACATTACTACTATAGAAACTACTAAATAAATTACTGTAAATAGAAATGATTCTTACTGAACATCGTCTTTCGAGAAACAACTTAGTTTCTTCGTGCAATTTGATTGCTTCGGTAGATTCATTTAAGGCATGCTGTAATGATGTCTGCTCTACTTCTGCCATGCTTAATTTGTGTTCCAACTGCCCTACGCTCTCTAAGAACAACAACAATAACAATAACAATAGCAAATAAAGAAGTAAACAAACAAATCGCAAAAAACAGAACAGAAACATTCAGTCTAAAATGGCACTTCGAAATAGAAATGAAACGCAAAAATATAATTTTTGGTTGTAGAAAAAGTCAATAAATGTTAACACAACAGCACTATTCAGTTTCATTTCCCCCTTCACAATGACCTCATTTTTTTTCTATTCCTGCTACATCTATATATTCTAAATCTATATACACGTTTTTAATAGGAAAAATTTATATAAGGCATATGAGGCTGAAGTTTGGTAAAAGTTAAGAAACATTCAAAAAACAGGGAGGCTAAGCTTCAAACAATGACTTGAAAAAAACTGCTTTTACCAGAAAATTTTCGATCAAACTGGAAATAAAATAAAAACAGCAGCTATTACATGCCTCACAAAACTTGATCATCCTTTTCTTGAATCACAGTTACCTAATCTGGGTTGCTATTGTTATTGGAAGTCTTAAAAAGTTATGAAACATTAAAAAACATCTAAGGCTGGATTTGGCGAACAGTAAGAAACATCCAGGCTGAAGTCAGCAAGATTGTTTCTTATAAAAAAGACGTGTAGTACGTAGCGTTGCCAAAGCATGGTTATGCGCAAAATCCCATGCTCCTAAAAACTCCGAATTTGCAAAAGCGTAAATTCAAACTGCACAACGACCTAATTACACAAGTGTTGAATCAGAGTTTATGAACACCATAAGTTAAAAATTTCCAACAGATTTTAACATCTTACATCAAAAACATGAACAGGCCCTGTTTCTCGGTAAAATTCAACAGATTTTAAAGTCAGTGTATGGGATTTCAAAGGCAGTGGCTGAATTAATTAAAGAAACCCTGATGTATGGTATTGAAAAATTCAATTTTAGAATGGACATCACTACTCGCAGATAGCTAGATAAAAATAACATATATTTGCTTGGTTACTACTTTGCTTCAAGCGTGACCAAACAGGGGAATTGCAAACTACAAATCACACAACCTCGAAGTTTATATATATACCTTTACTTGCTGTCTGTTGATTTTCAAGAGCAGATGAAAGGTCACATATCTCTTTTTCCATTTGCCTCCTCACAACTTGCAATCGATTCTCCAAATTCCTTTTGAATAAGAAGAGAAGTAGCTATGTATTGCAGATGACAAATTTGATATTTCATTGATATGAAATCTTCAATGATCGAATAGAAGAAAGGACAAACTGAGAGAAAGATAAAACTTCAATATTCTCAATAAAAAAGAATGGTAAATAACATAGTGAAAATTGATAAACATCTGACAGAACTAAAATCTGACTAGTAATATGCAATGGGGCTGTATTTAAAAGCATTACAAAGTAGCTAAATATACTGCTGGTTTATTTTACAACTACAGAAACATGCTTTGGGAATCACAGTGTTGCAATAAAGTTAAATATGAAGCTGATGATTATAAGATACATCTTTGAGTTCCTATTTCCAATTGGAGTTGACAAATTGAAAAGTGGAGTTGACAGGTCTCCCAATCTAAATTTAACAATTTTTTAAAATGAATTGATGACACTTTTGCTGAAGTTCTAGGACATTTTAGGACATTATTAAGTGATTTTTATGACATTTTATAACACAATTCATTGGTCGTTTGAAACATTTCCTGACAAATATTGTAAAATCAGGTCATATTTCAACTTTCTGTGCAAGATTTCATTGTAAAGATACCTTTATAAAACAACCAAATACTTGAGTATTAATCTCAAATATTTCATCTTTATTTTTTAAAAGTTACAGTTGAGGTATCAATTGTTTTCAAAAGAGCTAATCATATAGGCAAGCCACTGCTTATAAGAAAGAGTTTTTCATGCAAATAGTTGTGACAGTTTATGGCATTTGGCCACTTTTTATGAAATTTTATAACAAAATTTCTAAAATTCAATTTTTTATGATGTTTTATGATTTTGGGACAGAGTGGGAGGCCTGCTGTAACAGTTGATGAATTGAAAATTGGAACTCCAGGATATCTTTTATTATTGTCCTCTTCATAACTAACTACAGATAAGAACAGTAACTAAACTATTGTAGAAGAAGCTATTCTGACAAACAAACTTGTTGAAATTTGTTTTGGTCTTACATGAATAAGAAATGGCATATTTATTTAATTCCTAGCCCCTAAGACCTATTAAACTAACAGCAAAAATCTGACTAATTGGCCAGAACCAATGTTATTACTTCTCTTTTTTGGTGGCATCCTCCAGCTTGGATTGGACTGTAAGCAAGTCTTTAGTAAGTTTTGCTATAACTTTATTCTTTTCCTCAACCATTTCACTGTACAGACTATTACTTACAGATTGCAACCTTTCATTGTCTTTGAGTAATTCTTTATTCTCTGACTTGTATTCATCTTTAATAATTGTCAGTTCTCTATGGTTTTTCTCTAGAGTATCAAACCTATCCTGCAAAAGTGCATGGGCTCTTTTTTCTGCCTCATATTTCTTTGCCATATCAGTTGCATCAACTTGAACACTGGCTGCAATAAAACAGAAAGCCTTACTAAATTTCAGAGCCACCAAGAGGTGGTAGGAGGTAAATGCCCAAGGGCCTTAAGGTCTATGGATTCCATAAGCTCTAAAGAGGAGGTCTAGGAGGTCTTACTAAGTAAAACTTTTCATAGTTTCCAGGCTTTATTTCTAAGCTACTGGATTAATTTCCAAAGTCCAGCTCTGGATCAATCCCTGCAAGAAACCTACAGTAACTTTATCAAAATGCTCAAGCCCCACAGAGAGGGAAATTCAGTCCTTCTGGGAGCATACTGGCATGCGCACATCCATACATATCCACAAGACGTACAAAACGTTCACTGTACCAACCTGTCCTATCCTCAACTTCCATGTATTTCTTCAGGTATTCATCTGCTCTCTGTTTCAAAATATATATCAGTTCAGCTTGCTGCTCAATTCTGCATCTCAAAAGATCAGATTCTGAAACATCTTCTGAAAGACCTTTGAGGGTTTTCAATTTCTCAGACACATCTTGGGGCTCCTTCTTGTCCTGAAAGATGTTTATGAAAGCTTTATATATATATATATATTTGCTGTATCACGTGTTACTGAAATGAGTGTGATAGTAATTACCAAATATATCTTACAAAACTACTTCAACTACTATGGAATAGATTAACAGTACAATTTTTCCAATTTTCCCATATGGAGAAGGCAGAACATGAACTTCACAGATATTCTGCATTTCAAATATCACCATGGGATCAAACAAAGAAAATGTAGCAGAAAAGCTATCATTTATCATTCCCCAACATTCTTTCAAGGGAGAGTGTCCTCCCACCCACATTTGACAAATCCACAACTAGCTCTGAAACAAACCTCTCAAAGAACTGGCATATTGAATACACCCAGCACATCACTGTTACATAGATCCAGTGCACCTCTTTTTACCTTATATAATTACATGGAGGCACACCACAGAGCTTACTACTCTGTACAAGCACCCATATGCTGATTGCAGACACAAAATGTCCCACTTCAAACTTCTGTGGATACTCTTGATCCAAATCTGATCCTACAAGAGTGTTGGATTGTTCTAGGGGAGCACTAAAGGACAACTTAAATCAGGAATTGAATACTGTAAATGCAGTGGTGTAGAAATAAATTGATAGCTAGAGGGGCGCTTTTACATTAATTATTTTTATAAGAAACTAAGAACTTGGTCCACCTAGTTATATAAGAAGCTCAAGAAGTGATCCAGCAAGAAAGCATTCTTAATGCTCTAAATCCTATAAACTAACAAGCAGGTATGTCATAAGAACTCTTTTGGTTGGGGAGTGTTAGGTAGAATTTACCTTAATGTACCTGGTTAGTAAGCTGATCTATTGTCACAAATCACTACTTGCTCCAATGTCTTAAAGCAATGTTCTTTCATTATTTACATGCAGTATGGACAGGAGGGCAAGTATGGCTGTCAAAAACTTTCAATGTGCTAGACATTCTATAATATCTGTTATTGGGCCCACCAAGGTTGGGCCTGGCAAAAAAATTTTTAAAAATAAAGTTCTCAGAAGACTGGAAAAAAAGCCATTTTCAGACTGGTTTTTGCAAATACAGTAAATACTTCTTATAACTACAAATTCTTTTAACTGTTGTAGAAGCATTACCTGATTCAACTCTTCTGAAATTACCTGATTTTGACAGTGTAATGACCCAATTTGACCTGAATTTTTTAAAGTTCTGAAAGTTGGTGGGTTGATACACCCCCATACCCCAGTCACTACATCTCTGCTCAAAAATCTTTAATAAAGCATTTTGTCTTCAAAAGAAACATTTCCTCTATCAAAGACTTTTACTTTGAAGAAATTTACTGACTGTGGGGGCTGTGCCCCCTAAGCCCCACTTTTCTATACCACTGTGTAAACCCTCAAATTAGCCCCATGGAGGCTTATCTATTTTTTGGACTTTTGCATGAGGGTATATGCAAAAGGTGGGCTTGTCTAAGGCGGCTCAAAAATTTTTCTTGCAGTTGGTAATGTTTCAGTTCAAATCCTTCCATCCATACATAATTTCTTTTACTCTAAAAATATAAGTAACAGGATATTTGTAAAGAACATATGATTTTTTATTAATTACTGGTAATTAATAACTAAGAAATTGTACTCTCAATAAAAATATCTTATTTCTTCAGCTTGTTGTATCAAATTTATTTTCCTTGGTAGAAAGATTTCAACTGTAATATGACCAACTACAAAGGTTTTTCTTTCTTAACTCTATAAAGCACCAATAGAGTTTAAAAGCAGACTCGATAATAGCTAAAGTCACATGCATGAGTTGGGCTTTTTCGAAGGAGGGGCTTTTTCGAAGAGGACCCTTTCAAGGACTTGTGGTAGTCAATGACATTGACCTGTGAAAGGGCCTGATCTGCCTTACGAGCCGTAATTTGCTTAAGTTTGCCATCAAGCTAAATCAAGTGTAGGCATTCTTTCTGGAAAGTGGAAATATCATTCAAACCTTTCCTTGAGGTGGGAAATGGTAAGAGAAAACGATATAGTTACGACGTATTAGGGCCAGTCCACAATGCATTGACTAATCATTAATGACTAAACAAGTTTTGCATCCACATGCACTGTGCCCTCTATGAAGTTCAGCAACTGTTCCTCTTCTACATACACCAGCTACACACACGATTTCCAGTAAATTACCATTAGAACTGTTATTTAAACATGGAAAAGATGTTGTCAGGAAGTGACAAACAAATAAGATCAATGACCTTCACTGGCCCGAGTAACGGACTCTGACAATGTTCCAAAAAATAAACAATAGTATAAAATTACTCCAGACCTTTTCCATTGCTTTCAGTAAATATGGCTTTCAGGATCTCAACCACATCATTCACATTGTATCAGGGGAAATACCAATTGAATAAGCTAAGGCATAAAAACATTCAAATTTTCGACTGAGTTGCTCACTTCGCGGTGTCAATGGTAACCAGAGAAACGAAAGTACTTGAATACTAAATATCAGACCAGCTTATTGGAATGAAGGAACTAGAATTTCGGTAAGGGCACTGTTCTGTGGTAAGGGCAAACCATTAGCAAATTACCAGTGAAGATGCAACAAAAAAGCACGAAAAATTTTCATCAAACACTACTAAGAGCTATAATGGCACAGAAAATCTTTTGCAGAACAGAATCATTTAAACAAACTATTGGTCAATAAAACACAAAGTCGAAACTTCTCGGGTCGATTTCAAGTTCAACATTAGTTTGTTTAAATGATCTAAATGCAATCAACTTCAAAATAAGGTAAATGGAAATAAATACAAGTTCAAATAATAACAATTTGGAGGAAATAAACTAGTTTATACCTAGAGACCTATAATTCAAAAAGTGCCTACTAGCTTCTGCCTCCCGTAGAGTGAAAATTAGCAAAGTACCCAACTTTGAGACGAGTTCGTTAGATGCCCCCTTCCCAACATTGCTGTAAGAAGAAAATTAGTACTTACTGAAAGGCACTGAAATTGAAACAATGTAAAAGCTACAGCCCCTTTATGAGAACTTAGGGACCATTTTGTCAACAAGAATTTTTGCTGTTCATTATCGTCAGCATAAGGATTGCTTTGTCCTTATTTTCAAGATTTCTCCGTTGACCGTCGGCAACATGTTTACCAGTACCATATTTTCTCTAATAAACGCCGTCCTCTGATAAGCACCCCCTCTGATTAACGTTGCACTTCTGGCCAATCAGCGAGGTGGCATAGTGGTTAGATCGCATGCTTCTCATATGGAAGGTCTACGGTTCGAGACCGAGTCGATGCCCTGACTGAACGTTCGCTCACTGTTCACCCAGCAGCAAATGGGTACCTGGTGGCAACACTGGGGAGATCACGGCGGCGAGGAAAGGAACTGGCCACCCTACCTCACATGCCGATGGTTCAGGATTAGTGTCCTCTCTAACAGGCACTCCCATACGTACGAAAGTATACGGGACTACCTTTACTTACTTTACCTCTGGCCAAGAATTTGTAAAACACGCCGCCCTCTGCTGATTTACGCCCAACCCAATAAACGTTGCTTGTCAAGAATGACCAAAAAAGGAGTAGCATTGTTTACAATAGTGCTACTTGGTGCCTATTTGTAAATTCTTCCATAACTGAAGAAATAGACATCTTGTAAGTCAGCAATGCTGAATGAGCTACAATGTAAAGGAAATGCAACGTACGTAATAAAGACGAAAACTGCTTAGAAAAGGAGTAATCAGGAAATTCCATTCCGTTGAAAGCTCACAAACTGAATCATACCAGCATGGCTTTTAAAATATTTCAAGCTGAACGCACATGTTTTGAACTTCAAAGCATTTATCACAGTCTTTGCTATACCATGTCATAATTCAGTTTGCAATGAACACCGCCCTCTAGTGAATGCCATATCATAAAATTCCGTTTTTTAAAGGACACTGCGGCGTTCTTTACAGGAAATACTGTATCTATAAGGACAGCCTGCAACCTGAAACGTATTATAATCTCTCCTGAGTTTTGTTCATTATCGTACACTTTCTGTGCTTATCAAGACCATTCCAATCCCTTGAAATAGTTCTCTTTATGGATAAGAACTTGAAGAACTTGCTAAAACAAAGCAATGCTTTCAAGCACGTTTGTATCCATGGACTTAGGGGGATGTAAACTGTAGGGAGTGTAAACTTTCTGCCCAAAATGTTAATGAGATTTGGGATTCAGAGCATTATTAATTGTTATTCCTCAAAAATTTGCACGAGCAAGGTGGCTACAGCACCCTTACCCCACCCCCTATGATTATGTTTATACCCTACAAGCAACAGGTTGTTTTGATATTAAGTTTACGTTAAAGAAGAGGGCTATTTTCAAAGCCATTTCAAGCTGAAAGTGGGATGAACTACTAATTAGTTGCTAATAAACTATATCAAAACACGAGGCTACAAGTCAAACTATAAGTAAGATTTTTATGTCTTTTTAATAAGAGTTGAGTCAAGTTTTTAAATTGTAGTGATTTCTTATTTTGAACGTAACTCAAAGTTTGATATATATTGACACTTCTAAGAGCAGGTTTTCAATAGCTCTCATTTGGATCAAATCGTATTTGCACAGAGCTGGTAAAGATAAATTATGTCATAGCACTGAATAAGCTGCAGAAACACAAAGTGTTTACCAACGCATTTGATTTACCTTTAAAATACAATTAAATTGTTGGAAGCGGCAAGCCTAGAACAACTCTTAGTTTGACAAACATGCGTGCTATCTGCGGAGCCAGTCGTTATTATACTCGATTGTATTTGAACAATCCTCTCTAGCAAATGTTACGTTCCCACACGAAACAAAGACTAAACGTATATTCAGGAGATCTCTACATGAAGCAGAGCAAAAAACTAATGTCAATCCATTTTTTTTCGATCATTATTGACGATAGCAGCTGCTTTTGGAGCTGTTGCTGCTAATCGCTATCTTTAAATCAACTCTCAAAGCATGAAATTCAAGTTTCAATGGCAATCATCCCTCATTGGTCCTAGAGCAGGAAAAAGATATGCTTATAATAAATCACGAGAAAAAGAAAGTCTAAATTTCTCGAATTGATACAGACTTTTAAAAGTGTGCTTGTGTTGTTAATCTAGTTTGATTGGCCCGAGCATTGGTTGAACTTATACATTCTAATTTATGAGTTAAATTTCGATGAGATGTATGTCCTTTTCTTTATTTCCATTGAAGAATTATGCAACCAGATTTACCATAGTGTTCCAACGCTATTTTTTCAAATCTACAAGTCATTTGCACTGTGCTACATCTTAACAAAAGATTCTGAATATGGAAAGGCTGCAGTTTAATTTACTAAGTGAGAATGTTCTTCGTTCTCCGCAGAAAATCGAATATCTTACAACAACGGCAAGGCGTACGGAAAAATCTTTCACACAATTAAAATATACAGAGATGGTGAAGAAAAGAAATACTAACTTTTGGTATTTGGATACTTTAATCGTTATCTGCACACGATTAGAAAGCAAGAAATGTAGCTAAATAACAATGCATATCTTGAACTAGGTTCTTGAAATATTATAATACTTTTACTGAAAAACTCAACATCACAATTTTTTATGTAGTTGGAAGTTTGAATGAACTGATAATGAGTAGGATTTTAGTAGATCTTTTAGCAACAAAAATTTCAAAGACAAGAAAGATTAGCCTTATTAAAACTTTAGTTCACAGGGCACTTATGATTTGCTCTAAAACTAAATTAGGCCCAGAGCTTGATAAAACAAAACTATTGCTTATGGAAAACGGATATCCAGTAGATGTTCTACTTTCTTGCATCAACCAAAATTCTGAAATCAAAGATGTCGTCTTCAGAAGTCCACTTTTTTAATAAAGTAATACATAGATAAAGAAAAGAAAGTGTTTAGGAAATCCATGAAGTTCTAAACTTTCCAACAATCACCAGAAACAATTTGAAGACTCTAATGCAAAGTTTTGATGTCAGGCAATATTGTGCGATTGAGTGACTAAGTGAAAGGCAACAACCTGAAATGGTACGTTTATTGAGATAAGTAGACTACCCTACTTTTTCAATGGTTCACTGATAGGCCAAACCTCATAACTGATGATGCTGTCACTAAAATAGTTGAATAGAAATCGCTATAATTTTCAGTATTATCAATTTGTTGCTACAAAGCAAATCAGAAAACCTTTGCTCTTCTTACTGAGTGTCTCTGTGATTGCCTTTACTTTCTTTTCTCAAAGGATAAAACTGAAAAGCTTCATGTTTCCTTCAAAACATTCCCTTTCTCTTAGCTTGGAAGAACTATGATCAGGGTTGCAGTAGGGGGTGAGGCCAGTGTTATAAAAGTGGGGGGGATGGAATAAAAGAAAATCTTTGGCCATGCCCTCTACTTTGAGGGTATAAAAAATATTGATTCTACTAACCCTAAGCTTCCATAATCAATATTGTAAAAGCACCAATAAACCATTGTAAGCTATGCCTTTTTATACTTGCTTTAAAAAAATGCCCTTTTGAATAATCAGGAAGAAAATAACTGGGAAAAGCATTTGCAAATATTTGGTCTCTCTTCAACTTTCCAGAAATTTAAAGAGCAACCTAAGAAATGTGGAGAGTATTTCTCTACTGCTGTTTCAAGTATCATAAGCCCCCTTGTTGGTTGATTTCTTGGTACAAGATACTAGCAATAAGCTGGCAATGCTTACGGACATTTTCAAAGAAACACTGTAGTTTCGTGAAGTCAACTTCAAAATTAAAGTAGACATTGAGCAAATGTCAACATGTTCCAAATTGATCTAGCCTATTGGCCTTTTGAGTCTTTCTCTAGCTGACAAGTTAAAAAACATGCAAACAGTTTTAATATACATCGTATACTTGTGTATGTTTGCAATATGTAGTCTCTTGGATGAATAGCCTCTTATCAAGATGCGTATTATTTTTCAATGTGTATGACATTGAATGATTGGCCTAGATCTAGTGTGCTGCCGTCATTTCTTGTTGAAATCCATAAGAAAAATAACTGCAAGCGACCAAGATCTTGGATGCATAGTTTCCCTGTTAGCACAGCCACAATTGAGGTCCACAAAGATAGTTCATTTAGAATTGAAATTTTTGTTTCTGATGTATTGTTTTAATAGTACTTTTTGACCGAATGTCTTGCCATTGTGTCAAATCTGCTAGCAAAATTGTGTATCTGCTGCTACATAGCATCGATTGTTGTGACTGTAGATCTGTCAAACTCCGACTCAATCATGGGATGGCTACTGGGTAAAGAAATTGGCTAAAGCAAACTGATAAACAAAGTTAAGGAACATTATGGTATTTTAACAGTTACACAACTCTTCAAAGCATCCTTTCCTGCAAGTCCATGACAGCTTTATGTCTTGCAAAATAATTACTTCCTATCAAAAACGAATCTATTTTCTTCGAATTTACATCATTCTCTTTCAGGATGAATCAAATTTGCCTTTAATGAGAATTGCCTTTGGGAGTGAAGCGCGCCATCATCTTTTGCGTGACATTCAGAAGATTTTATATTTGTAGGAGTTGCACTGCACATGCCTGAAGAGACAAAAGAGGTGCATTGTTTCAGAGGAGGGTGTTAAACTTCTACTGGTTGCAAGAAAAAACATTTGCTTATGAAGAGCTTGAGGATCCTACTTTTGATTGCAAACTACTCTGCAACGTGTAGCGTGGTAGCATAGCCTGTATGGGGGACATGTATAATTCAGCACCCCTCTGTTATGAACATTTTGCATTACGCAATAGAAAATAGTAGAAAAACTTTAAATTGTTAATTGAAATCTTAATCTTACTCTTTGGGCGCACCTTAAAAGTCACGCCACAGCTTGCAATGTGCAATACATGGCATTATGCAAATTTATTGGTTTGTAATGCCTTCCAAAGATTGAGTTGTGCAATCACTCGCAATTCTTACATTACAAGCAATTCAGCATCTTGGATATGCAAGTAAATTAAGGACGTGTCTTGGTAAATGAAAGAGTTTTTTAAAGATCAATTTTGACTTTTCTGGACTTAAAATTACTTACAAGTGCATACACTAATATCAGGAAGTAATCACAGAATAAATATGATAGAGAAGAAACTTTCAATTGGATAAATGGTAAGTATCCTGAAATTTGGTAATCCAAACCAGGGCAAAATCAAAATTGAGAAATCAAGACAAGACATTGCTTGGAACTCCAAGTTCTCCAGAGCTAAAATTTTGCTTAATTAGAGCAAACACAACACTGGATTCGTTCATCCATTTTTGCTATTCGCTACACAAGGCCCCCTATCGTACTTTATCCCTAAGGGTCCCGAATGTCTCCGTTATGCCATTGATTTGTATCTACTTGTTCAGGATCTCTCGTTTTTAGTTGAGTCAAATAATTCACTTCGAGAGTTCTACATTTTGCCTCGTTTTCAAAGCATCTTTTAATCCCACAGTTGACAAGCTTGGGGGATAAAAGAATATCCACGAGTGGGGATATCCAGCACTGATATTTCATTCAGATTTAAGTGAAAGATACCCCAGTGGTGTTCTGGATGGAGGACCTTTAATTTTCCGTATGTGTTCGATAGAAAACATTCAAATAAATAACAACCTTCTTGCAACAGAACATAACAAGACTTTTCAGCTCAATGTATTTATACAGATATCAAAATGGCACACTGTCTAGTGTCCTGGGCACTAGTCTCTCAATACTACAGGACCGAGAGCACAAACCCCATAGAAGGCACTTTCTATGAAGCAGCAAAACAATTCTTTGTCATACGAACTGAAGTCTGAGGGGACGCCAATTTTGAGGTGCGATGAGATGACATTTTACTCAGTCAAGAAAGTACCCCCAAATTTTGCCAATAGATGCATCCTATTATGACATGAACACAAGGCCGTAATGAAATGATGAAGAAATTCCCCGATAATAAAGGGAAAGGTATATCTCACAATCCACAAGTAACTTGAAAATCATTAGCAATCTAACTAAAAATACACAAATATTGGACTAAAATTATTGTCGTAAGAATTCCGACTCTGTATTCTTGTCTAGACTGTTAGATTTATTGCTCCCATTTATGAAACAGTGGCATTAAGCATGCTTTAAACAATGAGAGATAGTATTTCGTAGTCTTTTTTGGAATGTACATACAATTTATTTCAGTATTAAAGTTAAAGACTTCCAATGACAATAAATATCCAGATTAGGCAATCGTGATGCACAAAAAAGATGCTTAGATTTTGTGAGGGAAATAATAATTGTTCATTTTATTTCTTACTAGTTTGATCAAATATATACTAACAAGACCAGTTTTTGCAAGTTATTATTTGAGACTCAGCCTGCATATGTTTCTTAAACGTTTCTTAATTTCTCCTAATCTCAGGCTCAAATTTCTTATAGACATATTTCCTACAATAAAAAAACGTGTATAGTGAATTGAAAATGAAGCATTGCATTTATGTGAGCAATGTCATTGACATACGAAGCTTTATGCACCATCAAAGACTGCCATTTTGAAAACCAATCTTATGTTAAGTCAAGCAGAACAGAAGTGGATTCATGTCACCCCCAAACGGTAACATTTCCTATAGAAAACAATTGTGTTAAGAAACTTGTATGAAATAGACAAGAGACGGAGTCAGATCCCCTCCCCCCAAGTTCAGCTCTGGATCCGCCCCTGAAGCAGAAAAAGCACTGCCAAGATATTTCACAAACTGAAGTGAAGACAAGCCTGTTCAGCACAAACTATACAAAGTAAAGAAACTTTTATAAGTAATTAAATTTAAACCATTAACTAAACCTGGAAAATGTTTTCAACTTGCTAAATCTGTACTTTTACTTGTCATTAGTCAGCATGTTCTGCACTCGTGTCATTTTGAATAAACTGCTCAAGCCCATCGTAAAGGATGGGTAAATTTAGCATTGTTTCCAGCCAACCTAATTGATATCAAGCTTTATAGAATAATTAAGCATTTCAACTGGAATCTCTTTCGATTATTGATAGTGATCTGATTAATTCTAAGTGATTTTCAGTAAAACTATGAAGTTGTTCTTAATCTTGTAAAAGTCTTCGGATTAAGTGACTTATCATATGAGAAAGAACGGGATTATTGCTTTGACTACAGAGTCTTGTAGCAGCCCTCTCCATAAAGTTATTTCAAATTGAGGTCTACACTGAAGTTTTGCAGCAATCATTTCAAGTTGAAGTCTACACTTAAGTCTTGTAGCAGTCCTCTCCCTAAAGACATTTCAGATTGAAGTCTACACTGAAGGACATATGCTGAATAATGAGAATTTTAAAAATGTTTCTTTAGTGAGAAATGTCTTTTAGAGAGCCTGGGAAAAGGGCAGATTTGAGATCATTTATGATGAATATTTCTCTTCAGTATTTCACTAATGTGGGATTTTGTATGAAGCCCCTTAACACCTAAAGGAACTTGTCGAAGTTCTCACGATTACATTCACCGTAATTAGCTATCCAGACTTCTTTTCACTTTGTTAACTCTGAGAAAATTCATATTGTGAGAAAAAATTTCACCTGTCTCCGTTTCTTTGAAGTGAACCATTATCACACATGCATATTGTGTCCAGCTCTTTATTGTCAATTTCTAGCTGCACGCATGCGCCAAAATAATGAAGCCCATTGGCGGGAAACTGCACGATGGTCTTCTATGAAAGAGTAAGATTACATCTTCATCAGAAAGTCTTGTTCCATTCCCCAGCCCTGATTAATCTTCCCTAAGTATTGCCTTTATGTACTACTCCTGATGTTAGAGCCAGCCGTATCATGAAATTGCTATTGTTTTCGTCCAAGATGCAACATTTTTCCTCATTCAAGTCTCCCATGCAACAATGCGTTAAAAGCATAAATTGCTTGTTTTTCCGAGAAATTACATGTCTTCTTTACAAAACAAATGACGTTAAAGTCTGGGGACTATTCAGTTTAGAGGACATATGATTAGCCTATTGTATTGTAGAGAGGCAAACCACGTGTTAAAGCACCAGAACTTTTTCCACAATTTGTAGATACCAAAGTTCAAGCATGATCTATAGATCTCTCTACCTTCTTAATTGCTACATTTCCATTGATTATGCAATGTGATAGCAACGAAAGTGGTCGACAAGGGTGATTAACGTCTTCTATCTTTCCAAACATGGCCTGTGTTCTGTTGCTTTGCTCAGATGATCGTTAAGGCAGTACTAGTGTCCTGACATGGGGCAAAACCCTGTGCTTCTCAATTAGTATTTGTTCTGAGCACATTGACACATCTGGCTTTTGTTGTAACTCAGACAAAGAAAAACATGTAAGATTATGACCATGCACTCGCTTTATTCATACACTAGTACACGTTCCATGTGCTATACTATAACATTCATGAGTTAACTACATTATTTTTCTAGCAAGCATGAGGTGGGCTTTCTTGAAGTCTTTACACAATGGGCAACAAAAAAGGCCATACCGACAAGAAAATCAGGCTACCTAGCACGTAGAGTGTCTTTTAAGCCTAAACATAGCTCACACATAGTTATCAAGGGGATCAGTTTCATGCACCCCTTTGTTCTCTAAAGGGTTGGGAACCTCATGAAGAGAGAGCATGCTGTCTATTTGTTTCATTCACGTATCAACAAGTCAAATATAACCTAATCTGTTTTCTAGACTCTATAGCAATCGAATTGCTTTTCTAGTAAGTTTGAAAACAGCTCATAATTAATACACAATTACGTTGAGACTATAATGGCACATTGCCACACCCATATATTGGTGACCTAGCAATGAGTCTTTCGTAAAATTGGTATAAATGAGTCGCTTGGTTGTACATTCAAGCCTACTTAGGCTATAAAAGCTTTGTAGTTAAAATCTTTAGACATTAAGAGAGTGAAATTCTTTTCTAAATAGTGCATTTAAAGCATAATCGACAATTAAAGAACAATTTAAAACATCTCAACAAAGAAAGTAAAAAATGACTGAAAAATTGCTATTATATATTTCAGATCTATGTTAAGACAGAGAAAACAGCGCATTTCCATTCCACAATTCTTAAGTTTGACCAGATTAATCAATTTCTCAACTTTTATACTTCACAACAAATTCTAACAATTTATAAATAGAATTTTCATACTCATTTTATACTATATATATGATAATGTACAACATTGTCTATTTATACAGATAGCAAATTATACATGATATAATTACAAGCTCTATTGCTCTTTTTTACGAAATAAAACCGTAAAATGAAATGTGATTCATAGATGAAAATTGAGAATATTTTTTACAAAATCAAATTTTTATTACGTATGAGTCTCTAGAAAAACAATTTTTTTGACTACTGCAAAATATGAGAAGCTGCTCATCAATGTCTCGTTAAAATTATGCTTTGTACAGAAGTCCTAATTCTTAGCTCTTGAAAGAAAAATTGACCTTTAATTTTTCCCATCTGTGTCTAAAAGATGTTGATTAGCTAATCCAATTTCTCAGATTACCAGTACTCTATTGATCACAATTATAACACATTCAAAACCTTTCTGTACGCTAAACTTATTCTAAAATTAAACAAGTATCAGGTACCAATTAGGCCTTTTAAGTTGCATATAGAATGACATGGCTTCGAAATAATACTGTAAGCTAAAGAAAGCAAATGTGGGAGCAACAATTGACTGAGGATTATACACCTAGGAGTGTTTTAAAGCTGAATGATTCAAGTCTCGGATAATCTGAATGCTCAGTTAAGTGAATTTGATAATGCTTTCCAAGCAACAAGAATAAGATTAATATCCGTCAATTTCGCAAAGCCATTTTTTCTTACCTGAGTAGATTCTCATTTAGGACTTATACCTTTAATAAATACTATCATTAAAACCTGCAGTCATGGTAAGCAAACGTGCAGTTCGCAAGAACCATTGGAGTCAGCACTATCAACAACAACATTTGATGCCCTTGGATCTTCAGGTGTCCATGTTTTCAATGCTCTTACTCTTTTGCCAATTTTCTTCAATTTCTGATCTGACCATGACAGTGAGTGCCCCGCCAATGGTGGTAGACCAAATTCTCTTCCATCTTTAAGGCATAATATTCATATTATATCACACTATGTTTGAGGAATAACTGTTTCTTTAGTTACACAAGCTTTTGGTTAAATATGAGCTATTGATAACTACAGCAAAGCAAAGGTACATTAGAAAGATCCTGCTAATCACTGCATAGTTTTGAAACTCTTAAGAAATATGAAATATCTTTGTCTTATTCTTCCGCTACAACCTAACGCTAAAAGGATTGCACTGATAACTTTTGCTTTGATAGCAGCATCAAATTTAAAAGCGCTTCCTTGATTTCCAAGGTATTTATGTGTACATATACGTATTGGTATACAAGACAAATAACAAAGATATAAAGATATATACAGTGTGTACATATATATAAATACAGTATATATATACAGCATATATATAATATATTTATATATAGCATATTTATATAATATAATATATCTATTTATATAATTTATATATGTATATGCATGTATGTATGTATGTATGTATATATATATATATATATATATATATATAAATATATATATATGTATGTATGTATGTATGTATGTATGTATGTATGTACACACACACACACACACACACACACACACACACACACACACACACATATATATATATATATATATATATATATATATATATATATATATATATATATATATATATATATATTAATGCATATATACTTATCAAATATACGTCTATGCATGCGAATAATATCTCGCCATTTGTTGGAAAAGAAATATTTGCATTGTCTGTTGCAAAATAAGAGAGTATCCTTGCTTAGCTCAAAGTTAACAGTTTTATCTATCAATACATTCTTGCATCATTTGTCGTATAGAATGAACTCCAAAGTTATGTACTTTTTGCTTCAAACACAGCGTTGGCAACTGACCTAGAAGCATTCTGCCTCAGACCCTTCACACCTTGCAGAAAGATATTACTAATAAATAATGATGTGTTTGCCACCAGATTCAATCCTACATGCCATGCTATGTCAAAGAATGCAATGAGATATTGTATCTTAAAAATTCTCAATACATGCTATATGTGAGTGTCAACATTAAGAAAATTCATTGGGAAGATGTCTGCATTACAACCATCTTGATTTAGCAATACTTAGACAAGGCTTTCCGACCTATCAAATACATATTCTCACCTTTACCTCGATGCCATATTATGACCTTCTTGGAGCCTTCAAATGATTTTGGAAACTGTCCTGAAACTCCATCATCAGAATTGATTAGATCTGCTAGAAAGTTAATGTAGCTAATAGCCAGTCTCAGAGTATCAACTTTAGATAGCCTTCTCTCGTAAGGCAGAGTTGGAATGTGACTTCGTAATCCTTCAAATGCTTCGTTGATGCATTGCATTCTCTTCCTTTCTCTTAAATTTGCCATTTGCCGTTGGTGAATGTACTGGTCGTCTGAATTTTTTCTCCTATTTTTTAGAAGCGTTGTTTCACTACTAAATGATCTGTCCTGATACGCTTGGTAGCCGGCGTGCTGGAATATTGGGAAGGCCGCATAAAAGCTATCGCTATTCATATTTCTAATTTATTGCAGCTCTGAATCATATGTGGGAAATTCACTCTGGACTCATTGGTGGGTCTTTGACTCCTAGTGTGTTGATCTATGCTCTCTGTGCGTATGGGAAAGGTGCAACCTGTTCTGTATATATTAAGCAAACCGACCAATCAGAGAGAGCATTTGCGCTGTATCAGTGCGCAGTAATGAGATCGCTCATAGAGACACGATTTGATTTTCAATGTCTTTGTCTTTAAACAAAGGAAGAGATTGATTGCTACAGAAGACCGCAAAAGAGCAATTTGACTGCTCAACATCTGATAGAATAATAAGGTATATAGTTGATCTTTTGCTTTCATGGAGATATTGGAAGATTTCGAAGAATAGTTTCCAGATGACTTTGATCATGCTACCATTATGAAATGATTTCGATGTTTTTCAATGTTTAGTTAGTTTAGATAGGATTATGGAGAAGATAATTATGCTGGAAATAGAGCAAAATATCGCTCTGCACCAGAAATGAAAATAAGCTAAAAATCGCGCCAGATTATTATTAAACAAAGAAGAAAGGTGATAATGTTCTTCGGTGTGCATTAGGTATTCAAAGTACGCTTATGGGATGAAATATGACTAATTAATGAAATGTGAATAGTCTAGTTTCTTAATATCACAAGAAAACTTATTGAGAGAATCAGAAAGTCTTCATTTATGTTTTCTCGGATGCTAGCTATGTATATCGATTCGAAAGATACCTAGCCACTAAGTAAGTATTTTGAAACAAAGTGAATTCTCATTGTGCTCAAAGCTTGCTCAGGAATGGAGGCATGTGAGTTCTAGAATAGAGGTGTTTAAATGAGTCGTGTAAGCTAAATCTCAAAGTAAACTCAAGGTCACAGATCGAAAAGAACCGTGAGTTATATTTTGTGCTCCATAAATTATCCTACCAAATCCACGAATCCAAAATATCAGTATACTGGTTGAAGAATACAAGATAAACTAAGATGGCATGATCAGCAAAAGTTTGAATAAAAGCCAAAGATAGCATTTTATTTTCTTTGTTCTTTAATCCTGCTGCTTAAACTTGGTTCATGGCGACTTCTTATGGCAACCTTCATCTATGCCTCGATTTGGGTTCTGTATAGTAGAGCTTCACAGGATGCACTGCACATGCTTATTGGCGAGATAATTGCGTCATAACATTGAAGCATTTGTGTCTTCCGCAACTTTCAAGGCATTTTTTCAACATTAATTTGTCTTTTGGTCAACGAGAGGCTGGTGCTTGTTTAAAATTAAGGTTGCATTAAGCAATAGATACCTGATCTGATATAGTTGCCGTGGGACAGGTTGCAAGATCGGATTGCGGAACTGTCGTTGTATATCATTAGTACTCCATATGGCGGGGCAAATTACCTAAAATGATCTCACGAAAATGGATAAAGTTGTATTTCAGGTTGCATGAAGCCCGTGGACCTTGATTTTGGCGTATATGTTCTACAAAAGTACAATCTATATTTCACCAAAGAACATAAATTTGATACAGCCATCTTCCAGAGTTTGTGATTGTCGAATCAACAGTACCTGAACAATTACTGGACGAAAGGTTTCTATTTTGCGTGATAATTCTCAGGTAGGAATTGTGATAAATAATGCTAGACAATAAGCTGTATAATTATGTATTCAAGTAGATAGAAGGTGTTGAAGATATAGCCGATTTGAGAAAGGAGATGTGACAATTAAGATGGTTGTGAGAAAGCAGTCTGGTCCATCCCAAGTCCGCTTATGGCAATGTAGCAGGTCCTCAGAGACTTATAAAGCATAGTTTTCACTGGAATTGCTCGCAGTTTAAATTGTGTGACAAAGGTTCTATTGTTTCATATTCATATGAAGAGAATATTTCATTGTTTCTCATTATCTCTTTGAAATTTTGACAAATTTACAATTCATAAATAAATGAAAACTTTAAAATGAAGTTGAAACTTGAAATACTTAAAATAGCTTTCCATGAATAAAATCAAGTATGAGCCTTGTATTTTGCTTTGTATTCAAATCATTCAGCATGCCAAGAAGGTGACTTTGTTGTTGAAGAAATTGCATGTCTTCTGTACAAATATCTTTTTCAGAACATAATAAAATTGAGGCTCTATTTCCCTGTACCTTAAGAATAACTTTAAAATAATTCAAGGATCTGTACCACAGCATGAAAAAGCGGCAAAATCCTTTTCACATACAAAAGCTTTTTCATCCGACACTCATTAGAGTATGAAGACGTCGGATAGGGACGTTTTCATACTCTGATGAGTGTCGGACGAAAAAAGCTTTGTACGTGAAAAGAATGTTGCCGCTTTTTCGTGCTGTGGTAAAGGTCTGTAGTACCAACAGACTATTTACATAAATTCAAGGATCAAGTTTCATCAAGTATTAGATTCTTTGCAACTTGTTTGAATTTTTCGTGGATGAAAATTTTCACTAAAAATACGAAATTTGCTGTTGATCAAGTAGCACTTAAATAAGGACTTGAGTGAATTAAATTTTTGCAAAAGCATGATTGAAGTATAGTCTTAGGCTCAAAATCAAAGAACTTCAAGAATATCTAGGCTGCGGGGCCATTCCCAAATTACGTCACACAAGAGGGTGGGGGATCTTTTGATTTTTGTGACAAAGTATGACAAGTGGTGGCTGGATTTTTTTTGGAGCATGATGTCAAATTTTCCAAAAAACTCAATATTTAGCACAATTGGCCTCAAAATAGAAAATCTGGTAGTTGTTTGGAACAAACTAGGCCTCACGTCTAAAAATAATCTGGCAATCTTATTTTGATGCTATTCTGGCCATTTTGCCTGTCAAAGTCACAATCACTGTATGTGACAACATGACCGCCTCCATGACAACATGACTGAGTCCGTGAACCAGGAGAAAAATTTTAATACTTTGATAGACAACGTCAAGTAGTGCTGTAATAACTGTACCCAATTATCATATGTTTCATAAAAGACTATGTAGTAGACTCTCGTAATGCTCAGTACAAAACATAATTTGATCCAACGGCCCTATTGAAATGCATAATGTGACGTACACATTGGGGGAGGGGGTTGGTGGGTAGTTTTAAATTAGTGCCAAAGAGTGATGTCAAAATTAATGTTGCATAATATGTGAATGGCCCCTTGATAGGAGGTTAGGAATATGCGTAAAACTCAGTGATTAATAGCAAACTAGATGACTTGAAACTGGCTCTTAAATCATACTATTACTTTTATAACATAAGTAATTACACTGCAATTCGTAAGATTCTAAGATTATAATGAGAATAAGGTAGTCAGTCCATTAGGTAGGTAGTCAGTCCCATATACTTTCGTACATAGGGTAGTGCCTGTTAGAGAGGACACTTATCCTGGGCCATCGGCATGTGAGGTAGGCTGGGAAGTTCCTTTCCTCACCGCTTTTATCTCCCCAGTGTTGCCACCAGGTACCCATTGGTTGCTGGGTGGGCAGTGGGCGAGCGTTCAGTCGGGGAATCGAGTCGGACTCGAACCGTAGACCTTCCGTACGGGGGCATGCGCTCTAACCACTATGCTACCTCGCCCTTTATAATATAATCCTCATCTAAAGATGCACCCTTCCAGCAATAAATCATTACGTAGGCAATTTACGTCCTAGAGAAAGGTTGATAGACAATGAAAACTTGAGGTTGTCTTTGTTAGGAACTTATTCATGCATAAATAGAGAAAGTAAATGCGAGGAAACCAGCAATGCTATTTGTTAAATGGACAATAAACAAACTGTCAATAGAAATAAGATTGATATCAATTCGATTATTGACATTTGAAATATGTTATTTTCCTTAAGTGAAATTACAGGGTAAACATACTGGTATAAGTAACTGATCAGGGACTAAACGGAGAAAGAATCGAACATGTGTGAAAGATGACTTGCGCCTAGTTGTGCCTCTGTGGAGGAGCTTTCAAAGGAAAGCTCGGGAGACGCATAAATGTTCCCTGCAGTCAACAAACATAGGAATGTTTGTGCTTGAATGTATTTCATTATTTCCAACTTTTTCATCATATTCTGGTTTATAATATTTCTTAAGTGACCACAAACATTAGCAAAAGGAATGCTAATTAATATTAAAACAGGCATTACGGCAACTTGAATATAAATTTAGTTCCCTTTCAAATCGCAGTGATTCTTGTTTTAAGTCTTATGAACCAAGAATGCTGAATTTAATATTGGAAATGTGTCTTATTCTTGTTGTCCTAGTACCCAAATTTAGTGAAAGCTAAAAACTTGTTTGAGCCTAAAATTATTTTAAACTATTCTTTAGTATTAAAGGCATAACTTCGTCTGAAAAAGAAATGAATGCATTCAAATCTTTGTCGATGTCTTACTTCATCATAAAATAAATCAAAAGAGGAACAAAATAATAAATATTGCATAGATAGTGTAAACTTTAATCTCAAACAACACTATGACTCTAATGCACAAAAATTCCAAGTCTTGATGAAGCTTGACTAGGGGCGTCGTTGCCAGGGGCGCAGGGGGCCATGCCCCAAATATTTTCGAAATCATCGGATTTTCAGAAAGCTTAATGTTCGTCAGAAAATTGTTGGACTTCTGCTGTTGGTAAAGACTAAGATTTTGAATTATATCGACAAATTTTTTAACCTGGCCCCCTTCTCTATAGGTGCTACGACGCCCCTGAGTTGGAACCCTGCATTCTTCTTCAATTGTTCTTAAACTTCAGTGATTCTGAACTTTATTTTTCTCATAAACTTATAAATAAAGGGTTGAATGATGCAAAATATTTGCGCCGATAGATATATATGGAGTTAACGATGCCATATTGCAAGTTGGACAAACCAGGCCTTACATTCCAGTGAATGTCAATGGCATCAATAATACTTGAAGCAAGTTGCTTACTGTAATGCAAGTTCGGTGTAGATTTCTCCTTTGAATACTGCAATATAGATTACCAAAGGAACTGCATCCATACTGTTTTCATTTACTTCCAGTGGTATCTCTAATTGGAGAAAATTACCAAGTGACACCTAGAGGTGCGAAAAACAACAAAGAAGCCTTTAATGTCTTCAAATAGGCTCACCCAATTGGTCTTCTCCTTCTCTACTGTGGCTAATTTTAGAATCAGTTTCAGATCGAGTCAATCAAGTAACTTATACTATATAACATAAATATCTGCATCAGCTAAGACTACAATGAAACGATTTCTAAAGAAAACGATTCGACTTTCCTAGCAAGACAGTCAATAGCATTCATAAAATGTATTCAAAGCTATCTACTTCAATTGACAGCTGTTGCTTGTCAATTGAAATGTTACTTGGTTTCAGGTGCGTGGCTAAGGCTAACAAGTGAGAGGACATAAATGGAAAATGTTTGGCCACGCCCTCTACTTTTATAAAGATTTGCTACAACCCCATCCCCACACCTATTTTCTCATCGATTTTAAGGAAATCTCAAGCACCACCTTGGCAAAAGTGGCGGGGGGGGG
>OLMO02000257.1:5095408-5154772 GCA_900291935.2 Cassiopea xamachana
GGGGGGGGGGCAATTGCCTCCATACCCCCCATGGCCACGCCACTCCTTGGTTTGGCTAACTTAACTTCCAGTATAGCACGTTGGCTCTAGCAGGTCCGCAACATGATTATTTTTAGCTATTTGTGCTGCTTGGTCATTTTTTGAAACATTTTTAGCTGCTAGAGATATCTACCCTAATTAACCATGCAATTAAAATGCTACCATATGTGTTATATAACGACATTTTTCTAGCTTATTGAAATCCTTATCTCATTCAGCCTGGTTTCACCTGCATTGGGCGAAACTTTCCCACATCAAAGCTAAGAGATGGAATTACCTGTTGTTTCTGAAAGTAAATATCTTTCACTTTTATTGAAGAGAGTAAAATGAAGGCAGATGACAAGGAAGAGGATTCGAAGAGGAGATTCCATAATGCAAGATTCAATGAAGCTTCAAATGAACGTTTTCCTGATAAGACGTTAGTCGGAAAGGACCAGGGGCCTCACGTGACCTCTTTTTCTGGGGGGAGTTTGTAAAGCAATAATTTACCGACAGAAACTGATAAAGCTGTGAATTTACCGACAGAAGTGGCCAATTTACAGAAAGAGGCGTCTTTTTTAGCAAGAACTCTATATTTTTATTGGGTACATTGATGCTAGAAAGGGTATTTTCAGCGCCATTTTGACTACGTCCTGGCAAAGCATGCAGTTATTTACCGAAGAAGTCTATGAACCTGAATAAACCGACGAGATCGCCAAGGGTTAGGGGGTGTGAAACCTTCACACTCCCTTCTTCTTCCTAGCTACGCTCCTGGTAAGGACATTGTGGCTAGGCCGGAAGGCATAGCACTCCTGTTAGTTTTAAGTACTGAATCAAACCTTAGGGTACGTGGAAAGGTTCAAATTAAACTTACTTCAATCCCGAATAAGCAATTTCTTCAAGTCTCTGCTTTTTGAAGCTCCATTGGACATTTTCATGTTCATGTTTATTAAGCAGACATTCAAAGTATATTTTCTCAAAAACACGGGAGCTTCATATATCTTCTGTAAAAAATACAGGATTAAACAGAAGATTATAATCCAAAATGGGAGAAAAACGGAAGGAATGTAAATGCACTTATAAACCCACTATATCCTCTTCACTCTTTGCTATGTTTTATAAAATGTGAATTTAGGCAACAATGCTCTGACATACATGCAACAATACACTCTTTTTTTATAAGAATAAAGTCTATAAGAATATTGAGGCTCAAAATTGCTAAAATTTAAGAATAATTTAAGAATATTGCCAGGCTCAACCTTCATCAAAACTAAAATATTTTGTTAATCGAATCAACTTTAATTTATTAAGAGTCACGTATTCAGATGATAGCGAGGACTACATTGGCATTGATGACATTGATGGAGTTGAAATAATTCTTTTGGACTAAAACCGTATTTTGACTTGTTCTGTTTGTTCTCGTTGAAATTTATGGTGAATCAACACATCAAAAATGATTTAATATGTTTCTTTGATCTTAAGGGGAATTTACACCTTGTGTTGAGCAAGAAAAATTTAAGAATAATGTAAGAATAATCTGAGGCTCAAAACCAAAATTTTTTAAGAATATTGAGGCTCAGAAAAAAATTAGGTATTCTTATAAAAAAAAGAGTGTATGTCAAAGAAGCAACCAATCCAGTTCTTGTAAAAGTTTAAACATGCAATACTTAAATGAGCAAAACATACATCCTATATTTTGAATGGTCCAGTAGCTATTTTCTTGTCCTGCATAAGATGCTATTTTGACGACTTCCACTTGTGGCACTCCATTGCACTCCCAACACTTTCTTTGTTTGGACCATCTTGTTCCTAGATAACTGCTATCAGTTACAATATGTTTGTCTAGTTTTCCCTCAAAGGCGTTTATATCTAATTTAAATGTTATTAACGATTTGTCAGTTCAAAGGTGCAGCATTGATGCAACATTTGAGAAAGTCGGCTTCCAATAGTGGCAAGCATGCCCGAACACCAACAGGTAGTCAAAACACGTATAATTGCCTTTTACTAAAAAGGACTAAAAAGTGGAAGATTTTGATAAAGCCTGGTTTTCATATATCGTAATTCATCGGCGATCATCACCGATATAGAACTTCTTGTTGATCGAGGATCATCCCCGATGAACAACGAGCATGTAATGGCGCCAAAGTTCTGACAGTGTAGCGGGAAGGTTCATTGCACGTGTAGATCGTTCCTTTGAGAAAACTGGAGATTAGATCTCATCTTATCTTATCTTAACCAACAAATTATATTACAATCTATTGTTTTTCTTTCTATTGTTCGTCGGGAACCATCGGGAAGTCAAACATGTTTGACTTCCCAATGATCGGGGATAATCCCCGATGGTCGCCGATAGTTCGGTTTTCACACGTCATAAGCAATCGGGGACAACCCCCGATGGTCGGAAAACCCCATCGGCGATGATCGCCGCTTAATTACGATATATAAAAACAGGCTTAAGGAAATAGGAAAACGGGAGATTTACCCAAAAAACAGGAGTCATCTAGAAAAAAACGGGAGACTTAGAAGGTCTGATCAAGTCTCACGCTTTCCTTGTATATTCCATAGATATTTATCTATCCTCATAGTTATCTGTACCACATGTATCAACGTATTCATGGAAAAGATTCTGAAGTTGGTAAGTGGAGTCTTGCTGTGGGGTTAAAGATATAGAGTTGATTGTAGCTCTAATTGAATTGTGGAAGAGAAGATGAAAAGTTGGTATCAACAGTACTCAATCATTCATTCATTCTCATTGGTGCGTAATATTTACAGGTGTTCATGTGTCACGATTATTTTTTCTTTCAACTACGTATATTCAAGGTTCCAGACGTCGCATTTAGGTAGTCTCGTGTAAAGGTAGCTTCATTACTTATGAAAGAACCCATCTCGTTGAAGCTTTTTTGCAGACTTTTACTTTATTTTTCGCAGTTAACTTCTGATGTACTGGCTTGCATATAATTCATGATAAGGTATGCGAATAAATGATTATTATTCTTTGTTGGTGCAACGATTTGGTTCTTGTTATGATGGTGAGCATCGCCATACTTGAAAAAGCACTTTACTCCTAGGCCTAAAGAAGAATTACCAATAGAGAACTAGCCTTGCCGCTTTCTGTTATTATGCAGTCAAAGACTGAATAAGATGAATTAAACACTCACTACATATGACATCAACTAAACGTTACAATACATGGTACGCCAGGGTGCATTCCGTGTATAAGTCAAGCTGGAGGTACGCCAGTAGGTCCTCAAGTATACGCCAACATTGAAAGTTGGCGTACACCTGTCTATGTCTGCCAAGCGCTCGGATCCGTGACACTTTGTACTACCGCTTTTACCCATCGACATGGTAAATTTTCAAGATTGGGGTGATGGCTCACACCCCACAATTCCTCCGTAAGCGTCGTCAGACTGCTCAAATCACACCTTTACTGCTGTCTGATAGCCAATTTACACTCCACAAACTAACCCGGGTTGGCCAAATTTGCCAATGCCAATCGAACTAACCTAGGTTCGCCCGTGGTTAGATCCAGCCATGGTTTGGAGGTGGGCTCGACCTGGGGCGAACCTAGGTTATCTGCAGTGTAAATTGAGCTTGGGGCAAACCCGGGTTTCATTAATACAACACACATACGCAATACAACGAAGGAGTGTGAATAATGCTGGTAAAGGAAGTGCAAGGCTTCATCGAGCTAGACTAATCTCTAAATCAGCTCTCATTTGCATCATTTCCGCATATCTCCCCAGTTTTGCGTTAGTTACCCATTTTCGCCATTCATCGCGCTTTTCCTTGAATTTGAAGCATTCTTCCTAAACTGATAACGCATGAGCAACAACACTCTTAGGAGAAGCACCTTTATACTGTAGTGGAGTTGACAGAAATTTGACCTGTAGTCATTTGCTATTTTCAACAGTTTCTCTCACATCAAATTGTGATTGTTTTTACCTCTGCCTGCGCGTCTTTACACTACAAAGATCCTACTTGGGCTGACTCTACCCAGGTTAATCCCGGGTTCATCTTGGTTATCTTTCTTGCAGTGTAAACAGGGCTTATGAGTGACCCCATCTGAACATGCGATTACATCATAATAGCTCATCTGTGTAGAGCAATTACCAACAGAATTGTGGTAATAATTATTGCTGCAGCACAACACAGCACCTTCTGTACATATATCCTTTGCAAAACAGGAGATTTTTAGTGATCGCGTAAACCCTTGTAATAAAAATTGAGGGAAAAGTGTTAGAGTACTAGTTTGTCTTTATTGATACTTACGTAATGGTATGCAAAATGTCGTTTCTGTCCCTGTCGGTTCCGTTTTGTAGTAATCATTCACATGCATACTGTTGTGTCACACTCCATCTCCATAGTTGCTGTCATCATCTCTTTGTTTAAAAGTAAATCTATTGTCAGTGTGAGATTGGTGTGTATTCCATGTGCTGTGCACTTCTTGTGAGTGAAGTCAGTCGTTTTGCGAAGTCGCCTTGAATAGTCGCTGTGAACTGTTGCCGTGTGAGTTACTGCGATAGTGAGTTGTAAAGTCGCCGTAGTATTTGATATTAGAGAGTTTACGATTCACTATGTAGGCCACTACGGCTAATCAAAGAGGTCTGGATTCAAGCGCTCCCCAAGCATGGAGGGGAATCCTCGGCACGTACTACTACACTTTGCTACGTATTTTGGCGCGATTCTACGTACCGATGACTACGCTGCAATTCAACAGGCAAGATTTGGTTTTGTTTGTTTATGGTATAGGCCTACCAAACCTAGGTATCAAGTCTGCATACCGACAAGGGTACGATAAGCGTTTGGGACAGATGCATAGCTGTTACAGAGTCAGCAACAACACCATTCGCACATCTAAACACTTCAGGAAGACGTAATGCAACAGCAAGGTTATAAATTAATGCTTCCTTTGTGGCCCGGCTAGACGGGATAATTTTTCCCATAAAATCAGGCCCTAGTTGACTATCAGTTCACACCCCATATACAAGTTGTAGTGTGTTCAGGGCCTATGCATAGAATCTCGTTGGTTGGTGAAGAGGAACGATGCGAACAAATGATTGATACTAATGACATCTATTTGGGATCGAAAACACGTTAAGCTCCAAGAGACAGCTGCACATATCAACGGATAAAAAAGTGACGAAATCTAAATAAATGCAGGCGTTGTTCCATCCAGGTGGTCTCTTCAATATCCATTGTTGTCTTAATTCAACATTGATTGGACTTGTCAGTTATGAATTTATTCGATGTACTTTGTTGTACAAACTGCATTTATCAATTTCCTTAGAATCCGTATTGTAGCTTGGTAGCTAGCATTCAGAGTGATTGAAAGCTTAGTTTGGTGATATGGGAAACTCACACTTAAATCCTCCTTATTTTGCTACCAGGGGCAGCGTCAGCCCAGTAATGGATCCAGACCAGAGCTACCAGAGCTTGAGCACTAGTCAGATTTTCAATCCTAAGTAGCCGACTGAATTAAAACGGGAATTATCAAAAGCAGTCACCAGTATTCACTCCTTATGGACATTTGGTAATAAAGCCCCATCACTGCTTATTTCTCTTTTTCTAATAATGACCACCTCAAAGATACCAGGTGTCTTTTGAGGACCACAAAGGAAGCATTAATCCAGTCCCCTTCCATGGCTAGGCCCTTTCCAGAAGTTTATTATGACCGAGTGGTTCCACGACAACAACTCTTAAATAAGGCTTTACGTTGTGTTCCTTTTCAAAGCAAGAGTTTGCCTTTGAACATCTGCTTTTTATCGAGGCAATTCCTTATAAATTGCACATTTATTTTCGCCAATATTATAAATTCCAAACTCGCTCAGTACGAGATTTGCTGAGAAACTCGTACTGAACGGCTACTTCGAGTACGAGTTGTGACTGTGATTCCCTTTGAATATGCGTAGATTGGTTGCGCAGTTGAAAACTCGTACTCATACTCGTACTGGATCTAAACCTCCCTAATATCTGTATTTATTTTTCTTAATCAACTTACTGGACCCAGGACCATTTGATCACCTACCGTTTCTAAAAAAATCCCCAGACAAAGTTTCAAAGGGCAAACCTCTAACACCCCCAACAATATGTTAAAGTGCATATGCATAGAAAATTTCAAATATACTTTTTTAGCTAAAATCGAAGCTTCGGTCTTTCCAATGCATGAAGGTCATATTTTTTTGTTCTTACTGGTGAGAAAGGTGTAGAAATTAGCGCTTGTTTTGAGGCACTAGGTGCGAATTTTGATAGCCATTGCGTGACGTCATAACGAGGATCAAACCGAGTACATTCTTTAGGCCTAGAAAAATGCATCCTGTGCTTTCATACATTGTGTCGAGTGCAAGATTAAGTGGGCTAAAGCCATCGGCTTAGGCTGTAAACTTTCTGCCTGAAAGAGCAGAGAGACTAGAGAAGAAGCAAGATAATTTCCTATCATTTTTTCAGAAAAATAGGCCCTGTACCTTCGTCCATACACTATTGGGTGTATTATATCAGTTGACAAACAAAGCGTAAGATTAAGTTACATCCGTGCAAGTGCACACTCGAAATTTTCTGTCTCAAATAACATCATACATCTAGAAATGGGCATGGCAGGTTGGTGAAAGGTGTGATGGGGCATAGTGTAATTGATTTACTTGAGTAAAAAGTAAAGTGCACACATCTGAGACACATATTTGCACACTTGTATTTTTGCTCTAGTGCACTTGAGCTCTCGTCGAAAATGCCATACTATTCCACCATGCTGCATTGAAGTAAAACCAGCAATAACGGAAAAACTAACAAAATTATACTGCTTTGGTCTGTAAGTGGCACGACCTTTGCAACCATGAACTGTGCAGCATAAACATGATTTAATCGTCCTAGAAAGGCAGATATTCTGCAACACAGTGTTCATTTTCTCAGAAGCATTTGCTATAAATACAAGTATTAAGCAAGAAAGGCTTGCCCTTTGGAGCAATAGTAAGATTTCCTACGTTCGCATGCTGGGTCCGGACCAAGGAGGCCTGGGCTATTAGCCCTCCAAAACTACTTGAAAACAGCTCATCATGGGCATAGTCACAGGAGGAGGCTGGGAAGACTGCTAGTAGAAAACATGCCAAATTCTTCACATAGAGGCAAACACGACTTACAGAGCTCGTATAGCTTTTGTGGCAAAAATGTTCCTTGATGTGTTGTATAACTTGTAGTTTTCCCTGACTAAAATAGGATGAATATATAAATATTTTTCCCTCATATACTCTAAAATGCTTTATTTTCCTTAACTGTCAAAAAGACTTTGTATCTATGAACTCTCTTTGATATTTAGTCAGGGAAAAGTTTTTCTAAGCATGATAAAAATAAAATCATTTTCGCTTTACTATTCAATTAAATTATCAACATTGTCATGTATCATGTACACCGAGTTCTTTTCGAGCCTGGAATATATTAAAACATCGTTTGAGTTACAAATCATAGTTTTGCAGCGCTCAGAATGTCACCCAAGTGTCAGAAACATGAGCTGACAATTGTACTTGACTTTGACTGACATCAGCATATGTCAATTTAGCAATTCCCACTTATACACGAGAATTGATTAAGAAGCGATATTTAATTGAAATACGTGTAGCCCACCGGTTATTGATGCATACAAAACAGCCTAATGATTGATTAAACGTTGCATCCTTTGGTTCGCGTCCACAGCTACCAAACTACCTACTGTTAAATTGCATTTTCATTCAGTAAAGGCTCGCTCACTATGCTAGATAATCCTACCATATGGCTAAGTAAATTAATTACGAGCAAGTCCAATGGTAGAAAAAATTCAATCAGCAGTTACCTCTTGCAGTGTTTTGATTGCATGAGTTGCGGCAGATAGTTTGCTATCTTAAGGTATTTTTATGAAATTTTACCATAGCACGAAAAAGCGGCAGCATTCTTTTACATACTTAAAGCTTTTTTTCGATCGACACTCATCAGAGTATGAAAACGTCTGATAGTGACCTAAAGGTTAACCGAAATATATATCCAGATGCGGTTAATGTGATAGGATGCGTTTAATTGGCCTCAAGTGTGACCAATTAGGACCTATTACCATTGTTTACTTGAAAAGTCCCAATGATAAAACCAACTCCTTTTGTCTACACAAGACTGGGTTTTGGGTCTTGATATAAACAGATTCCAAAACACTTAAATGAAAAGACGATCTTGCTTGCCTAATGATCCGAAAATTGTCGTCTGTATGTTTGGCGCATTCTGGGTTTGCAATAAGGTGTTGTCCTATGGCCGACTCACAATTAATTTTAGAATTGTTCTTTTTACATATACGAGGTGGCTGTTCTCTTATGGTATTACTTTTCTTCTCGATGCTTGTGGGGACATGGTGTTTTATTCTGTCTGCTAGTCTCTGCGTAGTGTGTCCTACGTACCGAGCTTCACATCGGCACGAAAATTCTTAAACAACACTTTTTTGAGAGGTAGGAACGCAATCTTTTTTAGCAGATGGTAGCATAACTCTAGTGTTGTGAAATCTTATGCTATCTTGATATCTTATGGGATCATGAACATTCAACTATCTTATGGCATTTAAAGGTAAGTGTCTTTTAAAAGAAAACAATTTGAAATTAGAAAGGCCAACATTTACACTTAATCAGATTTCCTACAAGGCTATGATAACTATGGACATGCTAAAGGAGCACGAGGTAATAGCACTTGAAAACAATGATAGCATTTTCAAAGCTTTTCTCTGAGTTCAATTAAAAACATCTACTGTTTAATACAGAGGCACGTGTTAGCTGCGCCAGTGTTGAAGAGGAATATTTCTGGGTCTAAAAGCTGTTAGATTGAACTATGAGAGCACACATTCTATCACCAAAACTAGTAGTCTACTTCATTTGCCTGATGAAGCTATTTTCATTGCTACTGGTTCAAAGAAGCTTCAATGCTATATCAGAAGGTAAATGTAAGTGGCTATACTCTGACTTTTGTCTAATTACACCTATGTACATATTGATTTAAATACGGCAACTGTGCAAGTACGTGTTCACTGTTAAGAGCTTATCTTCTTATTATAAGTTTCTATCACAATGTGTAAAGCAATAAAAAGCAGGCATTCGTTTTCAGGAAATTGGAGAGAAAATCATGAAAGAAGCACGCAAGCAGTTAGAATTATGCAAAATAAACAGGGAGGGTAGCAGCTGGTGCAAACAAATAAGATACCCTGAATATCGTTGATAGCCTTAAAAGAACAGATTTCTTAAACACAAATACATTGTTGATAGTTCAACGTCTAATTTACTTTTCATGCTGTAGCTAGATTTACATAGCGAGATGGGTGATTGGTTCCTGCCATGTGCATAAGCGCCAGGGACACACTGGACATTGCATTCGAGTGCCTTTTTAAAGCTTTTAGAGTTACAATAGGGTCATTCAATTATACCATGGAACCAAAATGACAAAAATTTAACCCCCTCCCCCCATCGTACGCACATGCACGCTTGCTACGACCCCCCCCGCCCAATTGTGTATGTACTCTTACTTATCTGGTCTTACCATTTCTAACGGGAAAGCTTTTAAATACCTATTCAATATTTCCATAGAAGAAAAGACAGTAAAAGATTGGAGAGACCAGAAAATAACTATAGCAAATGCTTTTTAGTACAGCCATGAAAGTCGTCGCCAAAGACAACAAAGTATGATAAAATGGACTTTTTGCGTACGCACTTAGAAGTGGCAACCCCCCCTTCCCCTTGTACACCTGGTATACGCTTTTACTCAACCCTTCGTGCGTACGTACTAAATGAATGACCCCCTGTTATCTCGCTTGTGAGGAGCATCCCTTTGAAGGCGTATACTGCCCCCTCTTTTAAAATATGTCCCACATCCCTGGTATTTACCGAGTCATACTGGTGGCTGTGTGGAGCTAAGAAATCACTAAGTTCTCACACGACTTCTGTAAGATTATGAAGAATAGCTACTTTCACAAATATAGTCAATGAAACTGAATACTGAATGTACCTACTTTTCCCCAATTGGCAAGTATTATGGTAAACCCTTGAGCTATGCACCCTTTTGAACGAATTATCAAGCAAAAAACTAAAAAAAGCCCTATCCAAATTTGACTGCATCTAAGTCAAGCATCATAAGATGAAATCACAGACAAGAATGTAGGTCAAGTTAGAGTCGAGCTTCATGTCCTAGGCGCAACCTGTGCGTTTGCCATTAAAACTTGCTTTCTTTTAGTCTATTCAACATTAGCAACTGACACCGATAACTGCTTTAGCGGAGCTGATGAAAATTGATAAAGGAAATCATACGTTTAAGTTGCTTACATAATTGATCAAGCAGCATTTACACCTTCACACTATGACAACTTCATATCAATTAGGATAATTGAATTAATTCACAAGAACAGAACACTTTACTTGGAAATGAGCCGGAATTAAAGGTGCTCAAATGAGTATTATTGTAAAGGGAAGTGGCTATGGTAGAGGCGCCAAACTCATGCTGGGCCAGGGACCACATAAGGCAAAGTATGATGTCAAAAGGACAGACTATGTTGACGGGGCCCGAGAAGGCGCCATGGTTAGGTAATAGGGACTATTAAAATATATATAACTCATCGGATGTTTTCTATCTGGCATGCTAGACAATGGCGAAAAACTGGAGGAAACAAGATCTTAATTGTCAGCTAGTACAGGCGATAAACCGGAGTGATGACCCAGTAGTACAGCGCCTGCCTCACAACCGGTAGGTCGTGGGTTCGAGCCTCGGCCGAGTCATAACAAAGACTTTCAAACTGGTACTCACTGCCTTCTCGTCTGCCGCTTAACATATGAGAATGGAGTGGGAAAGTTAAACTCGCGGAGCTACCAGTGGACCAGCCTCCCGCTGTAGCTTTCACTGCATTCGCAGATGCGTGGCCTAGGGCTATAGAAATTGAGATAGGCGCCGCCCTATGCGCCATTGGGCGTGGGAAAGGACTTCGACTTTTTGACAGGCAATACAAGCATTGCTAGGTTTCAGTTTAATAAAAATTCCTTTGGGGCCACATTCAAGGCCTTGGAGAGCCGTATGCTTGACACTCCTGGTGTACGGCTTTGTCATTTCCTACAACACAAGCTTCCACAATGCCAATGTCTATGATTAAACTCATGGACAAGATCTTACCTTCTTCATGTTGCTGTGCCCTACATCTTCACAATAGCAAGCGTTAATCGTTAAACACTCCCGTTACATGTAAGTTGGTAGGCATACTTTGACACATCAGAAAGTGTAATAAAGGTACAATAACTAAGCCTCAATATCTTCTTCCGCAATAGAGTTTTTGAGAAAAAACATTCAACGATAGTAGATAGGGTGAAAATTACTGGGGCCAACTCATCTATTCATCCATGGTTTGAGCTTATATTCCATCAGATATGGGTACAAATTATTGAAAGCGACGTCATTACTATTTTGTAGCTATTGGCAATTTTTGTAGCACATTTTTTGCAAGCTTTCAAGAATTAGTGAGGTTTACAATCGTATGTTATAAATTGATCATCAAAGAGAAGATCTAAAAAGTTGGTCTCTTTTCTACTATCAGCGGGTGACTATTGCAGGGAACGTATTCGAGGATAGGAAAATTGTGAGCAAAGAACCCAAAAACCTTGCAGAAATCTAGAGAAACAGCTGACATGTTGCACTGATGATTCTCAAATAATTCAAATTTTATTAAATGCAGCCACGTCCATGGATTGTACTAGATCATCCTTTGCAGTTATCTGCTCTTCCAGTGAATCCACACTTACCTTGAAGAAAAATACTGAAAATTGTATCTTCAAATGACACGCAAAAAGCTACAGCATAAAGTATTGGAGAACTTGACACCAACAAAATCCTGCCTTCTAAGCAATATGCCAGTGAGTGTACCACTGCCATAAAAGATCATTAAATTCAATGAACGGAATTGACGTTCAGCTGCCACATGATAGACGTGATTTTTACTAAAGTCCTAATAACCCACCTCTAAACTTCAGATTTCTTTTCTTATATTTCTTCTTTCTTTCCATTGTAAATAACTAAGTCATTTTGAATGTTTCCTGTGCACAATTTCCATATACTTTGCACAAGATATTCTAGATAGATTGCTATGTATTTGGATGCTATCAGACAGCCATTTAAATAATGAAAAAATGAATAAACATTCAGATTTAGTATATATATATATATATATATATATATATATATATATATATATATATATATATATATATATATATATATATATATATATATATATATATATATATATATATATATATATATATATATATATATATATATATATATATATATATATATATATATATATATATATATAACTTGTCCTGAAGCAAGATTTTCCACATACCTTATCATCTTCAATAACTGCAGAAATTTGTAGCTTTTTAATCCCATAACCAACTGGTACAAGTTTAGCTGGAAGAAAGTACAAATATAGAAAATTTCTTTATATTTGTAATACATTGATGCACAGATAACAATGGGGGAAATTTTGTGGGAATATCATAAAATCAAATTTCCATTTCTGTAAATATTTGTGTTTGATTAATCATTTGTACATCATAACACAAATTCTATACCTTACTCAATTTTCAGATTTAAAATCAAATATACAAGCACAGCATACCCAAAATGTAAAAAATTCTTAAGCAATTGTGCAGGAAATCTAATTTTATAATTTCAATGGAATTCTTTTAGTTCATAAAATTGAAAAACAACACACGAGATAATAGTTCAATAAATATAAACACATACAACTGCCCCAATTCAGTCCATCCATTGTGATAGATCGAACATGATCTTCAATTTGTTTCATATCTAAATTCAAAGAGGAAATAGTGTCACAGTAAATGGTTAATATTTTACATTCCAGCCTGGAAAGCCTATTCAAACAAATTTCTCAACAATTGGGTGGTCCTAATAAATAAGAAGTAGGGAAAATTCTCAAATTTAATAAATGAGGGGGTCAAAATAAACAGTGGGTCACACTTTGGGAAATGGCTTGAAATGACTTGAAATGACTATTAAGTGACAGAAAGAACAAAAACAGGTTGTCATAAAGCATAAAACTAAAATATATACAGAAGCATGCTATTTTGCCTTAAAAGTGGGTGTGAATAGTACTAACAAAGAAATGGAAAGAAGATGAGGAGTTCATAAAAAACTTTATTTTCTTTCAAATTAATAAGCAGGTGACCCTGATAAGGTAAATAGGGTAGGAAAAAAATCAAATATAAATAAGCAGGGGGGCATACACTAGGGACATGGGTGTTGTACACTGGAATTCTGGATTTTTTAATTTACACCAGATCAAATGTTTACACACCTACATGTGTGCAATTATTGATATTTAAATAACTGCATATAAACAAATATCCTGCATTAATAAAAATAGTATATGGATACTGAGAAAAAAAAATTTTGATAGTTTACTTCTCACTTTATTTTGATAGAATTACTTTCATTAACAAAGCATTGTGAAGATGATGTAAATCCCAAGAACTCTATTGAAGGTATAATAACATCATGTATAAGCTTTGAACCGCTATAAAACTTATAAATACAGCTCTCTTGATTTTTGGGTATTTTCTTTACAATTCATTTCATTCTGGTTGCTTCATACAAAATATTGGCTCTTTTGAAAATCTTTACTGTTTCCTACTTAAAGTGAATACTTGTCAAACAAAATATGGTATACATTGAAGATCCCAAAAACTACGAAAATAATGCTAACAACCTCAAAAACCCAAATTAATCTATTTTTCTTGAAAACATACCTGTCTCATCATCCCACGGCTTAACATCCAAAACCAACATTGATTTTGCCACTGGCTTTGGCTCTAAAAAGGGTAGGTTGATTAATGCATTAAGGTGAAACATCCAAAAAAGAACCATCAAAAACATGAGAATTAAGTTAAGAGTGGGAGACAGCATTACTGATTATAGAACTCAAGTTTTAATAGAAAATGGAGTCTAGGAATACATCAAGGAAAATATTATTGATGATCAATGTTTGTAGGAGATTCATACCAAGCATGAAAATTTAATAAACGCAAAATGAGTAAGATGTGCTAATTTAAGTACACCTTGAAAAACACTTTTTCCATTTCTAACTTGGAAAGAGATTTTGGAAAGGGTTGGAAGAATTTTTGAAGATACGAACTATGAACCAGCAATGTGAAAGGTTTTCCTGTCTTCCTGACAAAAATCACTTGCACAAACATTTTACTGCTTGGGTGATTAACTACATTGGGTACAATCTGATAATAAACTTCTTGACGTACTTGCTTTTGGTACTACTTTGACTTTTGGTGCTTCCTGTTGATAAGAATTAGCATGCATCTAACAAATTATACACACTTTAATGCATAAAATGCAGTCTCATAAACCTAGATATTGGCCTAAAATAATTTGCTTTAAATTGAAATTTAAAAAGAAGAACATATTTAGAAAGAAAGAACAATAGCAGTTTCATGATCGCAATGCAAGACTACCATATCCAATACATATACCAATGCCAGTTCCCTAAATAAAGGTAAAGTAGGGTCCATATACTTTCATATGTAGGGGGGAGGGTGTCTGTTACAGAGGATACTTATCCTAAGCTACTAGTTCTTAACCTGGGTTTAATTGAGCCTTAGGGGTTGAGAGAGTCAGTTTCAAAAGTTTGGCAGTGCTGTTCCTTGAGCACAGTGATTTTGAATGTAGACAATGCATGGTACAGTTTGTGCACTAATGCAGTATATAGCATACATACATATGTTTTGAATTTGAAGAAAAAAAGCACAATTTATTTTTCCAACTACAAAGGGTTCCATGAATGTGTGTATGGAGCTTGTGGGTTCAGTACCTCCAAAACAGGTAAGAACCACTGTCCTAAGCCATCAACCACTAAGATAGGGTGGCCAGTTCCTTTCCTCGCTATCTTTGTTTCCCCAGTGCTGCCAAAAGGTATCTATTCACTTATAAGTGGACATGTAATGAGCATTTGGCCAAGACCTCAAATGGAACTCAAATCATAGACTTTCCGCAAAGTGCTCTAACTGCTATGCTACCTTGCTAAATAATTTTTCAAATACCTCTTATAATCAATATTATGATTATCATAACATCATTAATTTGTGTCTGAAGATTGTCTGGTGGAAGTACAAAGTAACACACAAATGCAAATTACACTGAAATGCAATATGTGTAAGACAAAAAAGGTTAAACATACAAGCCATCATGTGACTACATTAATGATAACTTTGGTTGGCAGTTGGTGGTTACAAAATGTTGGTGGTTACAAAATAGCTAAATGATAAAGATGGAGTACCCAGGGACTTTAAACTTCCATCACTTACTAACTTGCTATGTATGCACCAAAAATACACTTCTAGATATCTATGTACAATTGGCTAACCTCTTCTTCCTCTTCATCAGATGCAAAAAGGTCAAAATCATCATCATTTTCTGCTTTTGCTGCTGCTCCAGATGGACCATATTCATTTAAGGCTTTTTTCACACCACCAAACCTTTCAAAAGATGAGAAATCATAGGGGAATTACAAATCTAGTATAGATTTTAAAATAAATAGTATAAATATGATGTATATATGAATCAAAACAAATGAAAAACAATCAACAAATCAGTGCAGAACTATCAATTGAATATCCTGTTCATATACAAAACAGAGCAAGCTCTATAAGCAGACAGCAAGTTTTATGCAAAAAGGCTTGCAATGATAATTGCAGTTTGGCCATTTTCATTTCAAAAAATTTTCCCTTATACATTCTTTAACACAGCCTCTCCACAAATCTGGCAAGCCCACATCCAGCAATAGTAGTGACTACCTCACATCATCATGTTATCTCCTTTTTCTCAATTCATTCGCTCAAAGTAAAGACTTAGATGAACCATTCCATTACGTAACCAATGTTAATTTTGGATTCCAGTTATCTTATCTATAAATATTGCACATCCAGAAGTCATTCAGTATGTACATTCACAGAACAAAGTCTCTTCTCTGACTCCATACCATTAGCATGATAAAAACATGACATTAAAGTGCATAAAACCACCAATGAGGGACAGTCCCGGTTTGCATTCTTTGACTTTTGGGTGGGAAGTGTCACCAAATTATGCTGCATGTGCAGGTGGGAGCAGTGAAAGTAATGCTGTAAGTAGGGATTATATGGGTAGAAGCTTTATGCATAGTGTCTTTCACTTAAATGAGGCCATTGACTACGTTTTATTCTGTGGTTTGGTGCATGTGTGAGTGGAACTAGTTAAATTGTGGCCATAAGTAGGATTTTTGCCAATTTGGCGCATGCATGAGGAAACACTGAAAATGGCAATGGGAATGTATTCCCTGTGCACTACAAGGAATGCAGTCTGGGACAATCCAAAATGAACAATGAAACTACTGTTCACATAGGCTCACCCTGCTTTTTCTTGGTCAGTGTAAGATGAAATGTGAGTAAACCACCGCAGTGCATGACAATAAGATGCCTTTGGTGGGCCTGTCAATGCTGCAAACACAATGAGATCAGCCTGTGATGGGACATAACTGCAAGAGATAAAAAGGACTAATTCAACATCAACTTAGAAAATGTGCATAAGAATGATTCTAGAATAATCCTGGGCTCATATCAGAAAATTTATGCATAAATAACAATTTCTTGCTTTACAATTCTGAATTCCTCAATATCTGGATTGACTACGCACCCCCACCCACTGTGTCTACATTTGTCGTATTTCACCGGACCCCCTCTCCCTTGGGCGTACTTTGCAAATGGCCCTAAAGATTCAACAAATGAGAACTAGCACGTGGCAAATCTGTGCCAACTAAACAAATACTATTACATTACCCTTCAATATAGCTTTTATCTTTGAGGTAGGAGTTTAATGATTGCAAGCCTCCATCACTTTTAAGGTCACCGAATCCCATTATAGTGTTTCGGGTAAAACCTTCTCTGGTTTTCTATTTCAGTTCTTCCACGATGGACGGACTAAGGAAAAAGAACTTATTTAAATGCGCAGGCGTCATTACTCTTCTGGATGTGGGAATGAGGCTCATTTTCCACTAGGGCTGCTGAATGAGGCTGCCTTCACTGTCGCTCGCTAGGCAGCTGCCATTATTGTAATCTTCTCGGAGTTACCAGAAGACTACTATCAATTTCCTTTTGCTTAGAATTAAATCTGAGATTTTGTACCTGCTTGTTTTTGATGGTAAATTCAAAGTTCACTATATTGTACCAGATTGTGCAGCCGTAGGTGCATCAAAATCCAGTCCTTCAAACTCTATCTTCGTTCTAAATGCTTTAAAGCAGGTTAGCACGTCCCCAATAATCTTCTATGTCCATATAAATTGCTTGAACTTCTGTGCTACTTCTTTAAAAAACATCATTATCAAAGTAAGTCGACTGAAAAACGAGCGGAAAGAACAAAACGTGTAGTTGCTCAGGCTTTTGCTTTCGATTTTACCCCGCCCATCCGGGCTGGTCCGCTTCCAAGTAAACTCAGAATGCGTAAAAAATACATTCTATTGTTCCTACAGATCTCGGTCAAGCGAGATCCTTGGGTCTGTTTCACGGATCCAGCTAAACCAGGCTGTGTGTTAGCTTATGTATATGCAAATCTGATAAGCAATACAAATGACAGGTTAACCGGGCTGGGTAACCTCCATATAAACAAGTCTTAAGTGGGAGTCTCAGTAAAGTAGAACCCTCAATAGCTGGAACTTGTAAATAAAATACAGTTGCAGTTCCACTTATGCGGAGGACTATGTAAGTGATCACATGTCACCTCGTAAGAGCCGAGCTCCATTGCAACCGCTTTGGTCGGCGACAAAAGCAATTGGTTGCTAGGGGTTTCACTCTCACATGTACACTGGAATCTGTGGTGGCTTTGAGAACTGAATTTAACTTTACCTTTGGGTGATTTACGATAATAAATGGTAAAAGCTTCTGCTGGGACCCTAAAAATTGGCCCCCTTTGCGAGGATCCCAGATATCCGGCTTCCCAGTTAGGCGGAGGAAAATATATGAAGATGTATAGAAAGTGCTTCCACTTTGCAGGAGTCCTAGTTATCCGGAAAGGAAGAAACCACCAAATTTCCTAAGCGATGAAACGGCTACGTCTAGTTCGAAAAGTTGCTTTATATTCCTTCTCTGAGCCACACGGAGGAGACAAGGCCCCTTGGTAGAGCTGTGATTCATAGCATTTTTAAATGTAAGTAGGTTATTGATTTGTTGGCTTTCTAAGTTGAGTAGCCAAAGCATCTTGTATCAAAATTTGATAAATAAACAGCAAAACCATAAATTGAACGAAGATTCTATGGTATGAACGAAAATCCTTTCGGTCACTATCCGATGCTTCATACTCTTACTAGTGTCGGACGAAAGAGCTTTAAGTATGTCAATGGACTTTTGCCGCTTTTTCGTGCTGTAGTAAAGTTCTGTAGTACCAACAGGCTATTCTGTAGTAACCAGTCTGACTTTGGAGAAATACACACCAAAGAAAAATGCCGCTGCTTTTCAAACAAATTGAGCCGCATTTCTTTCTTTTGTATGTTAGTATGAAATGTTGTGGACAGCCCTGAGGTCTATAGCAAAACCTCCCACAAAAAAGAATGAGTAAGGTTAAGCAGACACTGGGATAAAACGAATTGCATAACGATATAGGAATATTATTCTGTAATAAATTGGAAGTCGATCAAGTGGAAAAGACCATTGATTATCGGGAAGGTTAGAGAATGTTTGCAGAAAATAGCATATGCTAAGGGTGCAAAACAACTCTTGAACAAGAAATTAAATTTTATGATTGTAGAACTTCCCGGATAAAATTAAAATTGCCAGGATCACACCTATTTTTAAGGAGGGTGGCAGGACACGCAAAAGAAAACTACCAGCCTATATCTGTTCTTCTGGTTGTTGCCAGGCTATTTGAGAAATGTATTTTTGACCAACTCTACAAATACCTTAACATAAACCATCTAATATATGGGGTCAATCTGCCTATAGAAAGCTTCACTCTACAGCCACCTGTTTAATAAAAAACACCGACAAATGGTATAAAGGAATGGATAATGGCTGCATCTCTGGGATAGTTCTCATTGATCTTAAAACAATATTTGACACAGTGGATCATGCCATGCTATGTCAAAAATTAGAACACTTTGGCCTTCAACTGAATGAGTTGTTGTGGCTTAACTCTTATCTTTTTAATCGTAAGCAGTATTGTAGAATTAGAGGCTTTCACTCTGATATTGGCAACATTGGTTTAGGTGTTCCACAAGCGTCTTGCTTAGGGCCATTGTTATATTTAATTTACATTAATGACTTTCCAAAAGTTGTTAACGCCTTCACTGTTTCCATGTACGCTTACGACACAAGCTTTACCTTTCAATCTCAGGACATTGCTCAACTGACTCAAACCATAAAATGGTGATCTCAAACACCTTGCTTTATGGATGTAAGGAAATAGGAAATAGCTATCGTTAAATGTGTCGAAAACCCAGTCAATGCTTATCTGCACGAAACCAAAGCATCAAAACTTAGGACTGCAGGGGATAATCTCTGCTTAAATATTAGCGGAAAGGTCCTAGATGTGGTGCAAAAAGTGAAGTACTTAGGAGTACAAGTAGCTAATAACCTTGACTGGAAGGAAAAAATCAAGGTATCAAAGGCGCTGGGTCTTCTAAAGAACGCTAAAACTTTTCTCTCAGTCTTCTTTAAGATCACTATAATTTAGCATAGTTGAACCACATTTTTGCTATTGCTACTCTGTCTGGGGATGCAGTGGCTCAAACACACTTTTAGAGCTGCAAAAACTGCAAAATGGAGCTGCTAGGATACTGATAAAAAACGCTTTTGATTCCCCAAGTAGCCCAATTATAAAGAAACTAGGGTGGATGAAAATAGCTGCTTTAATCTCTTTCGAGTCCACCCAATTAGTCTTTAAGTCTTTAAATAATCAGGCTCCTCAATATATTTGCAACCTCTTTCAAAGAAATTCTGATTGCAGCTCACGAGACTTGAGAAATACTACAACGGATCTGAGGCTCCCAATGTACACTTCTCCATATGGTCAGAAAAGTTTTTCTTACCGCAGAGCCATGTTATGGAATAACATTGCAATTGGTGTTAAACATGCACCCTCCTTTTCAGTTTTTCAGCAAAGGCTTCTTTTAGATAATTAACTTGATTAGGATTTTAATCTTTTTCTTTCAATTCAACAATTACTTATTCTTATACTAGGCTTTTAGGATGTTTGTATTTTAATTTCTACCCTTTCCGTTATTTCTCGATGTATTAAAAAAGTAGCTAAGTGGATAGCCTCTTGGAAATCAGCTTCATTGCTGAAGGATGTTCCTCCTTGAATATATAAGTTGAAATGAAATGAGATGAAACAACAAGTTCTCTTCGAAGCAAACTGCAAACTGAAATTAGTTAAACCTGCTTTAGTAAATAAATATGAATGTACATATGTAGTAGATTTGTCAACCCATCGCAATTCACAGCCTTCGACTCACTGAAATGCTTCACCAACACACATCGGATTATCGCACTCGACTCACTGTGGTGCCAACACAGAACTCAAGGCAGCAACAACTCAGCGCACAGGCAACTCACACTGTTCACTGGCTTCGTTCCACATCAACTTCTTCAGCTCCTGGTTCCTGGTTGCCCAACGCAAAAACCTTACCCAAGCATCAACAAGATCAAGACTGGACACTCATCATTTGAAAAATCGGACATTCATTGAACTAGTAACTTTTAATTTTAAATGTTTGTTTTAATGTAGTTATGTTTTTCTTTGTTGCCATTCACATTCCTCATCCTAAAATGTTTACAATCCTGCATTACTCTTTCCCTTACGGTTCGAATGATTCTCATCCGCTTGCATTCTAAGGGGGAGCTCTTGTAGTGAACATAAACATTGTAGCCTAGGCCATTTTCTCATCTATTCAATTGTGACACAAACACCAAGCAAATCCAAACAGTCACCTTTTCAACAACAACTCATTACCCATTGTTTCGTTTCGTACCAACATTCTGTATATATGTGTGTAGTTTGTTTTGTGTAGTCAGTCAGAAATTAGTTTACAGACAGCGTGTATCTCTGGCTCCGTGTCCTCTGCACGTAAAATAAGACAACAGTGAAGCATCAACGAACCAACGAAAGGCAGTCACAAGGAAGTAAAAATAGGATGAACACAGTCTCCTATACATATGCATAGGGACTAATACAACCTCACCTCCTCGTGGTCGTGCCTGGGCAACGAATTCTTTTTCTGAATTCAGCAATGGCCTGTGCTGGAACAAATCAAGGCTTAGAAAACCTCATGTAAAACTACAATTTTATCTCGAAAAACAGCGTCAAGGGGACTAGAGATAGTGTCTCGCTCAATAGGGACACCAATGTGGCGAGGGCTGGACCCGACCGTCATCCTGTTACTGTTGCTAAAAACAAGAAAAGTATAAGAAAGAGATGGAAGAAAAACACAACATATATAGCAATGTGGAATGCACGAACACTGCTTCAAAAGGGCAAATTAGATAGTGTTGACATGGAAATGAACAGAGTGAAGTCAAAGATCCTTGGGTTGGCAGAAATGCTATGGAATGGTAATGGTCTTTCAAGAAAGATGGCCTCACCGTCCTGTATTCAGGGAATAATGAACATACAAATGGAGTTTGTTTCATTGTGCACCGTAGTTACATTAAAGGCTTCAATGGAATCTCTGAACGAGTAGCACTACTTAAAATATCAAGCAGATATGTTGACATGTGCCTGTTGCAAGTTTATGCACCCACTTCCGAATCATCAGATGAAGAGCTTGAACAATTTTACGGTCAATTGGAAGAAGGCGTGAAACAATATAAAAGTAATGAACTCCTCCTTGTTACAGGGGACTTTAATGCAAAAGTTGGTTGGGAAAGGCTGACAATGTGATAGGAAGTCACGGATTAGGAGTTATGATTGAGAGTGGTCGCATGCTTTAAGAATGGTGCCATGAAAATGAATTGTGCATCATGAATACCTGGTTTCAGAAAAAGGATCAGAAACTTTGGACCTGGAGAAGAGCAGACGGCATCATAAAGAACCAAAGTGATTTTACTTTGATCCAGAACGATTCTTTAACGCAATTTTAGATGTGAAGTCATGCAGTAACGTAGACTGTGGAAATGATCATAATCCTGCTATTGCAAAGATACGTTTAAGACTTAAAGTAATACTTGAATCATATTCTCACCGCCGCATTGATTGGAATAAGTGTACTGATGAAGACAAATCAGACTTGAGACAAATTTTCATGGAAAAGATTGACGGAACCTTGAAAATTGTACAGGACATGATTATTTTCATGGAATGGCTGATGCTTTAGAAAGTGCAACTGAACCGCTCCCGATATGGAAGAAACCTAAACGCAAGAGCTGGATCACGCTTGAAATGAAGAATTGATGGAACGAAGAAGAAAAACAAAAATACTTAATAATGAGCGCGAATATGCAGATTTAAATCGAGAGATAAAAATGAAATGCAGTCAAGCAAAAAGAGACTACCTAAATAGCAAATGCCTAGAAATGGAGCAAATATATAATGCTGCTCCGAAAGTCGCTCATCAAAAAATCTGTGAGATCACTGGCAAATACAAGGGTCAAAATGGGAAACATGGATGCATTATAGACGAATCAGGCAACATCATCATGGAAACCAAGGACATTTTGGAACGTTGGGGAAGATACATCAAAGAGTTATACGACTACCCCAAAAGAACAAGCATTCCGATTTTCTGTAAAGGTGACTTGTCAGGTCCCGAAATTTTAGAGCTAGAAATTGAACAAGCAGTTAAACAGTCAAAAGTAGGCAAGGCAACGGGACCAGACAACATTAGTTGTGAGATTCTCAAAACCTTGGACAGGATGGTGTAGGCGTACTTTGTAAACTCTTCAATCAAATAAACACTCAATGGGTACTGTCAGAAGAGATGTGCCAGTCAGTCTTTGTACCATTACCCAAGAAGCCTGGAATGTTACTATGCGAAGAACATAGAACCATAAGTTTAATGTCACATCTCGCAAAGGTCCTGCTTAAAGTTCTCGAAAAACGCATTAAACCTAAAATAAAGATCGAATTAAATGCTAGTCAGTGTGGTTTCCGAAGCGATTGTGGAACAAGGAATGCAGTTTTTGTTCTAAAAAACATCGGTCAATGATCAATTGAAATGCAAAAAGATATTTCCATGTGCTTTGTGGACTACACTAAAGCGTTTGGTAGAATAAGACATAATGAACTGATGCACTTCTTGGACGATCTTAGCCTAGATGATAAAGATCTTCGTGTAATACAAACATTGTACTATCAGCAATGTGTATCAATACGAGTCAACTCTAAGCTTAGCAAAATGGTTCCAATAAAAAGCGGTGTTCGACAGGGATGCATTCTTTCACCAGATCTCTTTTCATTGTATAGTGAGATAATTATCCGCTCTCAAGACAATTTAAAGGGGTATCTATAGGAGGACACAATATCAACAATTTACGATATGCTGACGATACTGTACTTTTAGCACATACAGAAGAAGATTTACAAGCACTTTTAACAATGAACTCGATATTAGAAGTAGACATTTTGGAATGGAGATTAGCAGCAAGAAAACAGAGGTAATGAATTCACCAAAAAGGTGAACAGTCATGCTCCCCAATGTAAAATTTACTTGAATGGAAAGAAATTGAAACAAGTAGAACATTTCAAATCTTTGGTCTGCATGCTATCATAGAATTGTCGAGAGGATAAAGAAATGAACAAAAGACTTGGACAAGTAAAATCAGCCTTCAAGAAATTGAAGTCAGTTCTCTGTAACAAAAATTTGACATTCCAATTAAGCTTTCGTGTGCTCAATTGTTACACTTATCCAATTTTTACCTACTGTTCAGGAACATGGAACATATCCAAAGCCTTGCAATCACAAATTCAAGCATTCGAGATGTGGTGCTTTAGGTGTATGCAACGAATTTCATGGAGAGCAAAAAAGTCAAATGAAAATGTCCTCAGACAAATTGGCCATAATACAAGACTATTGAAATCGATCAAAATTAGGCAAATGAAACTCTTGGGTCATGCAATCAGACAAGAAACATTGGAGCATCTATCTAACTGGGTTGATACCTGTAAAAAGAGCACGTGGGAGATAACGACAAACTTATCTACAACAGTTCGGTAAAAGCCCAAACCACTCTTATCCATGACGCACATGACAGAAAAGCATGGAAACAGTTTACCCATAAGGAAATCAATGTCAGGATCAGAGAGGATACAAGATGATGATGATGACATATGCATACATGTATTTATGTTGGCCTGTTCATACTAGGTTTGAATGAAGAAGAATCGTACTAATCTAGAAGCAAGAGTGAAGTAAAAGATTCCATTGGTTGCAGCTTCTTGGAGTAAGTGATAATTTTTGAGTTAATTCGGAGAGTTGAAAGTGAAACTTGGAAGGGCTATAGGTGCGTAGAGCTTAAGGTGGTTCTGACACACCTCATTGGTTCAGGTATAACGTTTCTGATTTTCTGGGAGCAATGTCTTGAGAACAAGACAGTGATATTTCCTTACTCGTACACTCCTGTTATGTAATTATGACTCTTTTTGTAATTATTCGAGAATTTGATCTGATTTTTTATCAGAAATATCAAGCGTTTCTGAATGCTGTAAAGCAAAAATGCAACGTCATACCGTGCATGGGGAAAGCGTGTGTCCCTGGCACTCTGATGCTCCAATATCTCTACAGAAATAGTCATTTCGATGTTTAAAGATAACTTATTTCCCTGCAGCCATTTCCTTAGTTTTCCTAACTCTGATTTTATCACTTCGGCTACATTATCTAATTTTACATCAGAATGAGTAAGACTAGGATCACCGGCATACACACTTATCTTGACCTTAGTTAATAAGTAAGGCATGTCATTGATAAAGAGAAGGAGTAAAAGCGGTCCTAAACATAAACCTTGAGGAATACCACACGATATTCTCCATAGATGATAATTTACCATTTATCCTGCAGAATTATCGCCTGTTTGTGAGCTAGAAAGCAAACAACCTTAGTTCTACATTTCTGATGCCATAAGCAGCAAGCTTCTCAAGCAGTAGTTTCGTATCTACAGTATGGAATGCCTTCATCAGCCGAATGAACACAATCCCGGTCAATCTATTGTTGTCAATGTTTTGATACCAATCATCGGTATTTGATAATAAGCATGAAGTATCTGAATGAAGTGATCTAAATCCAGATTGATGTGTCTGTAGATAAGTCCATTACCAACCAGATACTCATATAACAGACAGTATGAAAGTTTCTAAAAAGACGCGAGAGGAAAGGCAACACAGATATAGCTCCTTGGTAGAACCATCCTTGAAAATAGGAGACACCCATGCATGCTTCCAATTTCGGGTAAAACTCCATGAAACAAAGAAGAACTGAAAAGGAAAGTTAATGGCTTAGCAATAATAGGTACAGTGAGTTTAATATAGAAGTTTGGAATACTATCTGGACGAACCTGCTCCTTTCGAAGTTTTAAACGTTGAGATGACACTTATTATTTCCTCTTCAGAGATGTATACACGTTGCCTTTTTATAAGAAAATCATTATTTTGCCTGAGCCTCAATTTTCTTAACTTTTTCCAAAATTGAGCCTGAGATTTTCCTAAATTTTTCTTAACTTTTTCTGAAATAAACTGGCTAAAATGGGTTACACTTTCGTTGATAATGTTGTATACTTGAATTTGAATTCCATCTTTAACATTTTGAATGCAATAACGACGAAATACCGATTTTTTTGCCTATAAAAACACTTAAGTTTGGAAATTGAGCCTCGTGATTTTCTTACGATTTTCTTATGATTTTGACGATTTGAGCCTCATTTTCTTATAAACTTTTTTCTTATAAAAAAAACGTGTATTTAAATGAGATCCAACTGATCGATCCTTTACACAATTGACTATATAGGGGATGGTAATATAGGAAATGGTGGTATTGAAACATAATATACCGTATTTTCTCTAATGGAACCCCCCGCTTCTATTAGCTTTTTTTGTAAAATTGCTGACTTCTATATGAGCGCGGCTTCTATTCGAGCGCGGCTTCTATTCACTTGTTCAGTCATTGCAGTGCATTCGTTAACCCACTACATTGCATTCGAATTTGAATAAAACTGTGTAAAGTGTTTGAAATTGAAATTTGTTAGTTTTGAAACTTTATGGTGTTGTCGCAAAGGCCGAAACTGGCAAAAGAAAGTTTTAAGAAAGTGTTGAGGGCGGCTACTCCATTATGTTTCCTAAGCGCGGCTTCTATTTGAGGGCGGCTTCTATTCAAAAAATACGGTAAGTATAATATATATAAATATAATATAACAATAATATAGGAGATGGTGGCTTTGAATGTAGCTGCATATTCATGCCAACACGTTCAATTAGAAACTTAAGGGCAGTGAAACTTAACCCCTTGAAAATCAGTTATTACTGAAGGGCCACCCTCCTTAAAAATGTGAAATGAATGAATGAATGAGTGTTGCCGCCCTAAACCTGTAGGAAGGGCGGCTGTGTTGTGAACAGCTATATTGACCACGCTTTTGGCCACGCCAATTTTAAAGTTCTGGCAATAATTTGTTTACTACTGGTGTACGAGTGAAAGTATTAAACGAAGAAGAATGCCAGCAAAGGGTCGTAGCATTCTTCTCCAATTGATAGGAGCGTGCTTTCCCTCCCTCTTCCTTTCGCAAGTGTATAGTTAAGTACTTTTCCAGCCAAGCAAATGTTTGATGAAGGGGAGCTGAGCACCTTAAGAGTGTTCATAGTTTTAACAAGAAGGCTAAGTCCCCTGAGCCCCCCTCCATGACACGCCTGCTTAAGGTTGATTTTCACCCTTCCGAGACTAAAACTGGCCGACCTGCGGCTCTTCGCCAGGTTGCGTGCGGCTCTTACATTCATGTTGAAGTGTTTGTTTCATATATATGTTTACTTAACTTGAGTTCAACAAAGAATTTCATTTGAAAGGAGGGGATGGGGTGGTGTTTACGTGTAGCCATGTATATCATATAGCTCTTGGTGGCAACACAGGAAAAATCTTATCTCTTATTGGTTGGCCACCCCTGGCTACTTGGAATTCACATTTTGCTATTCTACGTCTGGCTTTTATTCTTTGTAAGATATCTGCGGTTGATTTATGGACGTAGCAAATACAGTACCATCAGATACAATAATAAAGCAATGGAGAATCCTATAATCTGAGAGACGATTTACGATAACAAAGCTAAATATGGAAAGAAATTTCATTGTTGTAGCCATTCCTAATTCATCAATGGATATTCTTTCTCGCAGTTTTACCTAATATCACACTACCTTCCTAAAAGACAAGCAAAGCAATGGATGGTAGAATGTGATGCAAGCGAATATCAAATGGATTAAACAGCTAATTGGTAATTCCTTTTGGGCTATTCTCACGTGACGTTAAAACGCTAAAAACAACTGAAAACTTACTCTAAAATATCCTAATCATGCAATTGAATGCATAGAGCCTGAAAATTACAAATCAACTTTGCATCTAGTAAAACCTGTTTTAGCATAAGTTTTCTAGGTAGCTTGGTCTACGTGACATCGTACAAATTACATCATCCCAACAATATTTTGTTTCTCGAGATTCCTCTGAATTGCTACGAGCCAATCATTAATGGTTTAGGATTTGGCTAGGCCAATAGATGAAGCTTCAAAGCAACTTGAATAATTTAGCTGATTTCTTCATTTTCTGGAAAAATACGGCAAAATGTCTCGTGGTGTATGTGAAAATATGCATGATGGATGCGATTTTGTAAAGAATCTCAATCAACCAAGAAATTATAAATTTCAAGAAACTTTTGCCAACTGTGGTTTAACTTCAAAAACTTTGCAATTCCTTCAACACTCATGCTGATTTTACCTTGTTTATGCCCTTATCTAGAGTGTTACTTCTACACTTCAGATTGACACTACATGAGACACTTTCGTTGGAAGCACTGTGAATTATAGCCAGAAGATAAGCAACTGGAAAGAAGTGTTAAAGACAAAGCAACAAAAAATTTGAATTGAATACAGGTCTGTACACAATTAATCTTTACAAATAAATCACGATTGCATTTATTCAGGAGAATCTATAGCTGTTTATTGATAGCTTTTTGTACTAATATTACAACGACTGAAATTAGAAAGCAATCTTCAAAACATTGCTAAAGGAGCCAGTTCAAATTTATTACAAACTTTTAAATACGATAGAAACACTAATTATCAAAGTTCTTCATACTTTATACACACCAGGCTGTCACCAAAGTTAGAAGCAAAAATTTGCTTTTACAAGTGCTTCAGTATTTACAACAAGAAAGTGGAAATAGAAAACTTCTTAATAAGTAAAATTACCTCTGATAAGCAATGCTCGAGCTTAACCTACGCATTATCCAACTGAAGCATACTTTGGGAATATACACGTGATATCACTAGGACTAGGAGCTCAAATCTAGCTGAACGAATTTTCAGGTTTAGGGAGTGGTCATTAAGTTTGACTGGTACAGGAGTGGAAGCAAATTTGCAGGGGCATGAAATTCTTTAAAGATTATTTGTGGAGCTTTTGAGAATTCTATCATGAACTGATTGATAGTGCTTATTAAGCTCAACAGTTCTACAATCCTACTAAATCAGAAAAGTCTGAAATTAATGATGAAGAATCTTCCTTCACTGTGGTTGCATCCTGGCTGTAGATGAAGAAACCTCTACACTCCTTTTTTCTATAAGAATACCTAATTTTTTTCTGAGCCTCAATATTGTTAACAATTTTCGGTTTTGAGCCTCAGATTATTCTTAAATTATTCTTAAATTTTTCTTGCTCAACACAAGGTGTAAATTCGCCGTAAGAGATCAAAGAAACATATTAAATCACTTTTGATCTGTTGACTCATCATAAATTTCAACGAGAACAAACAGAACAAGTCAAAATACGGTTTTAGTCCAAAAGCATTATTTCAACTCCATCAATATCATCAATGCCCATGTAGTCCTCGCTATCATCTGAAGACGTAACTCTATATTTGGCAAGAGTTTTATTGAAGTACTCGATTTGTCCCATGAACCATCCATTCTCGTATAAAGCTTTGATTCGATTAACAAAATATTTTAGTTTTGATGAAGGTTGAGCCTGGCAATATTCTTAAATTATTCTTAAATTTTAGCAATTTTGAGCCTCAATATTCTTATAGACTTTATTCTTATAAAAAAAAATAGAGTGTAGTTAGTAAGGGCGCTTTTGGAGAGGACTAAAATGTGATAGTTGGAGGTATAAAAATAATTTGCATGTTATTGTGGGATTATGAAATCTTTTACAAATCTTTTATGGAACATAAAAAAATTTTTGGTACTTTCAGCGATTTGCTTCCATCCCGGCACCTTTCAAACTTAACGACAGCTTAAACAGAAAAAGATATTTTTCTTAACGACGTCTTTGATTGTAGAAGGCTAAACGGTGCGTCGGATAAGTATTGTGCTGGAATAGAAGAAAGATATCTTATCTAAGCAGTTTTGCTAATATGAATCATTACTTTATAACAGCGGTACCCTTGATAGTGTTTCGGTCGTTATGCTGGGTGTGGTCTCGTCTTACTGCTAAATTGAAACATTTAATTCGCCTAAGCTGGGCAGATAAGTAGTATACAAGACAAGAGGAGTCTGTAAAATTTTACAAGATATTTAAGTTTGACCATTTGTATTGTTTTGACAATCAAAAAGGGTAAATCAAATATCTAACGCAAATGAAAGCAGATTTGAAGAGTAATGGAAAACACAGTTTTTCATGAGATGGAGACAGCACATTAAACACACAAGACAAATCAATACAACTCGAAATTTTTAGCCGATGTTTTAACAACTAATGCTCTCGAATGTCGTTGGAAAGCAAATTGAATCAATTACGCAAAGAGTTCTAGAAATTATGCAATTCATACTTTCTGAATCAGAGCATGGTTGGAATTGTAACTTGACATGATCCTACTGTCTAATTCTGACCATCCAATTAATATATTCAATTACCCGTACCATAGCTTAAATGTCATTCAAAGCCATGATATATCCCACATATAAATCCTCTTTGCTATTCTTTATATATTGCACTTCATGTATATGATAATAAATTATTTGTAAGGTACATTAACACATTTTTTTGCAAGTTGTATCGATAGCTGTATGCTGATGTATATTATTATCTATTGGCAGCTGATTGTAATTTCCAGAACAATACATCCCACTTTCACATCTACATCTGCATCTAAACTAAAATGGTATGCTTTATTTTACAAACATGCTCAGCATCTCTACTTTCATCTCTAATTCATTGACGCTATATGATTACAAGTTTTTATAAGAAAAAAGTTTATAAGAAAATGAAGCTCAAATCGTCAAAATCTTAAGAAATTCGAAAGAAATTCACGAGGCTCAATTTCCAACATTAAGTGTTTTTATAGGCCAAAAATCGGCATTTCGTCGTTATTGCATTCAAAATGTGAAAGATAAAATTCAAATTCAAGTATACAATATTAATAACGAAAGTGTAAACCATTTCAGCCAGTTTATTTCAGGAAAAATTCAGAATAATTTAAGAAAATCTCAGGCTCAATTTCGGGAAAAGTTAAGAAAATTGAGGCTCAAGCAAAATAATGGTTTTCTTATGAAAAAAACGTGTATACATATTCTTCCTGTCGCTGCAGAGTCGATAGAGATATTTTTACAGAAATGCATCTTTTTCAATGCAAAAATATGCAGGTTAAAGAAAGGCCAGGGATGCATAAAAAATATGCTTAAAAGCTAAAAGCACTTAAATGGTGTGTCACTTAGCAAGGCCGTATAAATTGTTGAGCCTCGTAATGCTCTCCCCTTTTAGAAGATAATCAACCATGAACAGCACTATTGAATAGTAGACTGATTTTAGAAGATAATTATTTTACCAATAGTGCTTTGTTTACGACTTGTAATTGAGTGTTAGAGTTTTATGTATCCTAAATCCGTTTTCTTTGACAATAGAGACTACCCTCTATTGAGAGGTGCTCTCGTGCGATGCAACAACTTAGGAAAAAGATCATATTGTCCATAATATTCTAATATCTACAAGGAATGAAACCAATTGTCTAGTGTTTTTGAAATATAAACAATTAGCAAACTTGCAAGATGTAATTATTTCTCTACAAATTTACAAATCAGGAATAGAAATATTCGTGCATTGAACCTCATTGAAGATTCTGTATTCCCAATCAGTTGAAAAAGATCTCACTATATTCTTCTGGCCTGAAAAATAATATCATAAAAACTATAAAACTCTGATGAAGAATGTGAAAGAGAATTCTATAAGCCACTGATTTTGTAGAATGTATCATTTGTAGTAAATGCAACTCTGGATAACATAAATCGTATAGATAAAAGTCCGAATGGCAAAATCCCATAGGAATAGGAGGATTAGAATGAGCGGTCTATTGTTTCCATCATAAAATAATTCAAGTGTGAAGCTGTCACACGATCTTCTAAAGAAATGCACGAAATTTGTGAAGACAATTCGAGAAAGCAAGGAAGACTACTACGAAACACTCTCCACTGACTTCTAGCAGTTTTCTTGTCAACGGGTTGGTACCATTTTGATTCCCCATAGTCATTACGCGTCACGTGACTTATCACACATTCTAGTCCGTCTATTTCTATGCACAATCCTGCGCATTGTAAACCTGGATAATGTGTAATGTCATTGTACTAGTAATTGTCCTATATTTTTGGGTCGTCAGATGTGTTGTGTTTACTGTATTGATCATAAATGGGTTCATTGATTTTCTAGGTCAGTTAAGATTTGTTTGTTGACTATGAAAGGTTGGAAAATTGTAGAAATAGTTAATTGCAACATGTACTGGAAAGGAGAAATCTTTTGAAGGATTGCAAGCAACTATAAAGTCTAAATACATTCATTGCTACTCAATATACTCAATGTTACCTCCGTTTCCCCCAATTCCTTGGGGCTTGGAGGTTGCCTTTGAGAGGAATTTAGTTCTGGAGCGAGCATTTAGGACCGGATCCCTTCCTGGCGTCACCAATGGCATGCGGTGGGCTTCGAACCCAGGACCATGTTGGTCTTGGTCGAGTGCATTACCACTAGGCCACGACTGCTCTACATTAATTGCTACTCTATTGAATGCAAAATTGGCTTCAAGATCCAAAATGGGCAAACATTTAACTAGCGCGCACATGTATATGAAAATGACACAGGATGAAGTTTTCATTAAGAGACATTCAGAAATAGGCAGAAACGGGTCTATACTATGGAAGCTACATATGCAAGACATTAGTTATTGAGAAGATACTACCATTAAAAGATCATACAGAAATAAATTTTTTCTTTAAGAGAGGCCTCAAAGTTTTTTATTTCTTCTCCCATTTATGTTGTCCAATAATTTGTCTTACACTCTATCTTTTGACCATGCTAAATCTCACTCGAAAGACAGCAAATTGTATCACATAGGACAGGTGGCCAAGAAACGAGTGAACTAATGGCATTTCATAATGGTACCAGGGCGTCGTTTTCATTCATTTCTGATTCGATATGGAATCTTAATTGTAGTTTTTTACTAATAATAATTTTAATTCCTTTTCAAAAAGAGCTCTCCTTAATTGTTTGTTTAAAGCAAACAGAATCTGCAAACAGAATAACTGCATATAGACTAACCATGTTGATTAATCATGCCATAATCTTATCATGTTTAGTCTCTCGTTTTGGTTTCTTCAAACAATAAAGTAAAGCCAACATTATTAGTGCAATGTTTGCGAAATAGTAGCTAGCATCTCTTTAAAAAGAGTTGGAGACCACATTGATATGCTATGAAGTTCTATTCAATATACTATTCAATCGGAGGTAATTCTTGATTTTCGTTATAAGTATATGTAATAAAATGGTTTGCTTTCTTTAAAAGGTTTTTAAAAAATTGTGCTTTTTGGTATTTGGAAACCTTTAAAAGAAAGCAAACTAGGTCCCATTCTTCTAAATGCTTCTTACTACATTTGCCTTCTAGTGACTTCACTTTCTTACAACCTTATTTCTGGCAACATAGCAGGGAAATTTTATAGACGATACATAACTTGTCCTTAGGATTATTTAAAGAAACAGTCTCTGACAAGAAGCACGTTGTGATCCTATATTTAAATCATCGCTATAAATAGTTTCCTTCTTGCAATTGCCGATGTAAAGTCACGAACCCTCTCTGGATCATTTTCAACGGAGATCTGCTGCTACATCTTAATTATCTTCTGCCTCTTTTGAGAAATCACATTTTCTACCTTTTTCTAGGCCCAACATAAGCTGAGAGATAAACAAGTTATTCAGGTACTGCGTCGTATACACAACTCTCAGTATGAGATTTTCCTCATAGTATCTAAAACAATAAAATAAGTAGCATACTTTTAGTAATCAATGAGGCTTCCCACGTACCCTGGGAAGCTCTTCTTTTACCTTGCTAAGATGGTAGTATCTTTCACAATACATCGAATTTGCTCCTTGCAAACGTATCCTAGCATGAAGTACGCTTAATTGGAAATTTTGATAGATACGATATTATCCGCAACCATAGGGCACTTTAGATATCATTTTTACTTCAATGAGGTACTTGAGGCTTCTAATATCCAAAGTTTACGAAGAAGTACAGTCAATAACTTTGTTTCTAGTTGCGCAAAAGTTATTCTTTTTATGCATGCTTATACTGAAAAGTTTGCTAGAATAATTTTCCGAAATGTAGCTCTATCTAAACTTCAAGCTGTGGATTTGTTTTGGAACTGACGTCAGAACTGTGAATTGCTATATTTGCGTTTCAATAAACGCCAATCCAGGGTTTTTGTCTTACTTTCTGATGAGCTGTGCTAATAGCAGGATCTTTGATTTAGGTATTTCCAAGCTGGTTGTAAAGGTCCTGATGCATACTACAACCAATCAATTTTCTTAAGAAAAGCATTTCGTTTCAAACCAGCTCACTTGTAAACAGCTTCAAACATCCTGTGAACAACTGCTTTTAGATAAAATTTAAGAACTTACTGGACATCAAGCTTCTCCTCAAAATACTCTTAGGTCCCGAATAAGCGGGGGGTCCTAATAAGCAGGTGGGTTGGAAAATTCCTAAAGATGAAATAAGCGAGGGTCGGAATAAGCGGGAGGGCTAGAGGTTTGAATTAATTGTGCAAAAGTCAGCACAGATACAAACTGCCCCGGTTAATATCACTGGAAGCAAGTACTTTTTCTGAATCTTGCCATATATAACTCATTCATTATTTGGGTAACTGCACAAAAGTACCAACTTTTTGCAGGTTTTTCCTAGAAAAATAGAAAATTTAATAACCGGGGGACCCTAATAACAGCGGTGGGATTTGAAAGATTTTTCGAAAAAATAAGCGGGGGACGCTCATTCGGGACCTAAGAGTATCTAATCGCAAACAACTACAGTTACGAGATATATTTTTATGCTGATGAGATTATTAAACATTAGTGGTTCCTTGCAGGATCTCTTACGCCACCATCCATTCATTTCCAAAATTTATTTCATGTGCAAAAACATAGATGAATATATAAGTTTGCAACACTCATTCACAGCATTAAAAACATATATGATTATATAACTTTGTTCTATCATGTTACGGAGAGGACAGATATCTCTGTATGTTGATCATGAAGAAGAAGAGGGGCATTTCCTTTTACGAAAGAATCGAGTTTTGTATATTTGAGCACTTTAATTTATCTATACATATATTAGCTTATCCTGATTTTTAAGAACCAAGAATTTTAATAACGAATTCTCAAAGTTCTCATGTCTTTATTTTGACTGCGAATACTGCTACCAGACTGACTTAAGGATGGAATTGGTTCCCATTTTCTTAATTTGGAAAGCTCAAAACATATTCTACTACAGACACTTCCAAAATATAAATAGAATAGACTTCAAATAACAAGTATCCTCTTTCTGAACTTAAATGACTAAATCCAATCATTTTTCTGCATTTGTCGGATAAATATTAGGAATTGTCTAATTACATTAGAGGCATTGATCACCTAAGCACTACGTTAGAGATACTACGAAATTTGATGAGCTTTACCGAGATGCATCAGTCTTGCATAACAGAAGATGTCATGCTGCGAAATCGTTGCTGTAGATTAAAGGAATTCTACTTACTATTGAAAGGTTTGCTAAACTGCAGATTCACTGCAGGATGTGAGCGATCATAAAGAATTAAAGGCCCTTTTAACCAGCTTGATGCTGCAAAGAAAAGTCTTATCAATACGATAAGTTTATTTCAAGGGAGAAATAACCAAGGATTGTCTACTACCTTTTGTTTACAGACAATGTCTACAAAAGTCTCAACTTCCAGCTATCTAAAGGTGTATAACTATAAACACCTACTAGGAAACTATTTATAAGCATGATAGGGAACACAACTGCTTGTCAATAACACAAATGCACACATCCGAAGTGCATAGAAGATGCACTTGCAATCACAAAGTAAAAGAAATGCATCAAATTCCGCTAATCATAATATTCCTGCATCGCTGAAGCGTAGCGCAAATCGTAAATATTTGTATTTCAATGGCGGGGATGGGCAGGGGTGTATAAGGGTGGCGGGAGCGGGTTTAGAGATTGAAAAGAATGATCATTGTTTTGAGAAGAAGTTCAACGAGGTGAGAATTTGGGAAGCATCTCTAATGAAGAGAGCAGAGAGTTGGAATGGAGGAACAAATTTTTTGTAGGATTTTGCAGAGCGTATTCATTACTCAAAAATTCAGCTAGTTTTGCTAAAAAAGAGCGAAAAATGTTTTACTTTGGTTTGATAGAAATTTTTAAAACCGAAGATTCGTGTTTCAAAGTTGAGTTTTTGTATTTCCAACCACAGCAAATGCTTTCCCGATCGCTAAAAAGCCTGCTGTTTAAAAGTTTGCTTTTAATTCAAAATTCCGGTTGAACAGTCGAACAATCTTACAAATGTTATTCATGTTAGCATTCACTTCAAAGAAAATAGATATAATCCTAAAACTGTTACGGTAGCCCATGTCAACAGAAAAAAGTCAACAGTATTGTAACTAGAAATTAATGTTGTTATTGCGGAAGTCCTTTGCATCCTATCTGTGAGACCTTGCACTAACTCTTTGTACTTAACAAGCGGCAAGCAAAGCCAACAGAAGAGTACTGTTCCTTTTTCACATGTCTGGAATTTGAAAATATCGTACTGGGTACTACACGGCTTTTCCTCAAAATCCAAATCACTTATTACCAAAGGATGGACATTCACCCATACAGCAGCAACATTTTAAGAATCCTTTTCTGTTGATTTGAATGTTCAGTAACATTTGTAAACTCAACGCAGTATGTTTGTAATCATTGCTATCAATAGCTGTATGGAAGAGTGGATCATAACCGATTTGCTGATGGACTTCTTGGTAAAGAATAGAGGCTTTCTACAGTCAAACTTTTACCAAAGTGGGCTCAATCTGTAAAGTGGTTCTGGCTTTCGATTGACTATTTTCATTCAGTACAGATACCGTAAAATGTCGTAATTAAGGGCAGCGCTTATTAGCGCTAATAAGCAAGACTATGGTGTGATTAGCTGAGAGTGCGCTTATCCACGGGTATGATTGTAATATAGTATCCAAAAGTGCAAGGTAAGAAGAAAGAATATTTATGAAAGAGTGGCGAATTTTATGGATGGAAGTAGTCATAACTGGTGACAAGGTTGTGCTCCTGGAGGCACTTGGGTTTCTGGAGGAGGAATTGAACTTACGTGTACATGTTACATATATGCTGCAAAAATTCATAAAAACTATATCCGTAACAAATTTAAAGATGGAGCAAAAATCTTGTATTTACAGTAAGACAAAACCTTCATTGTTTCAATTTCATTTTTTTCGATATCTCCTTTCCTCAAACGCGCTTGCCTAAAGGTGCGCTTATAAACGGGAATAAAATTATGGGTAGGATTTCGTGCACTTAACTACGGGTGCACTAATATCTGAGCGCTCTTTGTTACGATATTTTACAGTAGATTGATTCGAGTCCAAGACCTGAAAGCAGAGGCATAAATTTTTGGGTATGTGGGAGCGTGAAATCTTCAAAAGATATATAGTTGATCTTTTCTTAGACAACAGTTGGCTTTTCACAACTTGTGGAAGTGCAGCATACAAATGCAAAAGAGTAAGTTTTATAATCGGGTAATGAATCTAGTGAATTCCTACAACCCCAGTCAACATGTGACTTGCGCCCTTGCCTAATCGTACTTTATGCTTCAATAGACATTGACCACCACTAGCACGTGGATTTTGCGTCGAAAAGGTGGATTGACATTACATAAAAGGCTATAAGCCACTATGATAATATTAATCTACTCCTAGAAATCGTTGAATGGTCAGTTTGCAAGAAGATGGGGAAAACAGGTTTGTTATGACGCAGGGGTTAAGACAGTCAAGAAGAGTTGCTGCCAAACTGGGGTCCACGGTGTTTAGAGAACGGTGAAGTGCTTCGGGGGGGGGGGCTGCAAGAGGACTTTTCTCTAATGGAATAGCGTCCAATTTATTGATTTCTTATCTTGCATTATATTCGATATAATTTTCCTTGAAAATGAATGTATCATAACCCTTTAAAATACAGGGAAAAAATTTAGTTCGAGAAATTATGTTACGGTAGACCGTCGCATAAGTTCACTTGAAAAGTTTGGGAAGAGCTTATCTATATACTTAGCGATAGAAGACAGAAAAAAATGGAAGGCAAGAAGTAGTATAATAATGCACAAAGCAACACCCCAGAGATAGCGTGGACTAGCTGACGACACAAAAGAACACAGGCTTCAAAAACCCTTGTTTTCATATTTGAACTCGCTAAAGAAAGACAAGTTAAACGACAGCACTACATGTCCTAAAAACTTCAACTGTCTTAGGCATGAATATAAACATCCATTCTTTTTATGCCCCTCTTAATAATTTTATGAAGTCCTGTTTAGTGTGAATTAGGTAAGTATTTCCTGATTTATACGTGAAAATTTTCCAAAGGTGCCGCTATCGTCTATGTCTTGAAAAATATGACATTTTGCATGAAGTGGGAAATGGCATGACAAATATTGTGATACATTCAAAAGGAAAGTTGAGAATGTCATCTAATTTAAATCAAATTCACCAACCAATTGGCAATGTAAATAAATCACCTAGAAATCGATAATTAATGAAAATTTGATAAGGATAATTAATGAAAATTCGATAAGCAACGCCCATTTAGACTGAAGTGGTTACTGAATCACATTCTTTTCGCCTTCGGCAAAAGCAATGTATTCAGACAGGACAAGTGTCGGGCAACTGTTTTGTATTAAAGAACAATTGGGTTTCGGCATGAAGAATGTATGTTTTTTATTGCGTATCTGATATAATTAAACAGACGTCGTCGTCCAAGAACGATTGTACATTGTTCTTTAGTAGTTCTGTTTGTTATACACAGGCAGTTCTAGTGCTTATTGCTTTGAGATATATAAACTCTTTACTGAAATAAATTCGAAGAGGGTTAATGCAAATCTTAAAAACATTGCAAGGCCTACGAAGAAGCTTCTGCTGATCAGAGCTCTCATTTGCCATGGAATTAAAATGCTGTTCAATTCATTCTTTCAACTCACTGTCGCAGCAAAAAATTTGCATTTGCCACTTTGATTATTTACATCTCGGTTGTCCAACCTTTTTCCAAGGAGGGCCGTATTCCAACTCAGGCAATGGATTGAGGGTCACTTTCAGACATAGCTAATAGGTGAAGGCCTCTTTCAGACTTAAGCCTACTCAGGTCATCCACTTTCCCGCTCAACACAGGTCAAAGATGTGGAGCCACTTTCCGACAAAGGTCAAAGGTGGAGGGCTACTTTCCAACTCAGGTCGTATGTTGAGGCCCACTTTTCAGACTTAGATTATAGATCGAAGCTCACTTTCAAGACTTAGATTATAGATCGAAGCTCACTTTCCAGACTTAGATAATAGAAGGCCTGCTTTCAGAAATGAATTATAGGTGGGGGAAGCTTTCAGACGTGGGGAATTGACAGAGGGGTACTTTTTAAATCAAAATGTCAATATGTATATGGTTCTCTATCAACTTTCACTTTAGATTGGGCCAAATTACATATTACAATTGCAAGTACATAGCACGGCTAACTATCCTAATACACACAGTTATTACGTGGCAATATTTTATCTAGAATCTTAATTTCAATATTAAATAGCATATGGTTATGATTCATGTCTTTCATATTTGAAGGAAATCTTGGCCCCAACTTTCGGATTGTTCTATAAGCAATTTTTTGGATTTCTCTATAATCAAGGAAGCATCATTTGGTAAAATCTAACCCTCTATTGTCATAGAATTTGAATTATTAAATTATTTGAATTAATTTTCCTTATTTCCATTGGAGTTGATCATTCGTATAACAGTGTCTTGCTCTTGCAAAAACTAAACACTGAGAAGGGATGATACCGTTATTTACTTTGTTAAATTTAGGATGAAGGATTTAGTTCTTCCACACCAATACAACTTTAAACTGCTTGTTCTTATATGAATACGAAATTGACATATTTCGCTATCAGCTAACAACCGCTCATGCTGCCTTTGCCATGTCACTAAGCATCTTGATCATGACGTTGTGAACATGAAAAACTATGAAGTAAGAGCAATTCAAATGCTTATGTAAGACTTTTATCAAAGACAGACAATGCACAATACCATTAAACTTTTGTTAAATTTATTTCATGTATTTTCAGTTGAAAGTAAACTTAATCTTATCATGCTTCATCAATTTTCCCATCAATGAAATATAGAAATGCCATGAGAGGATTATCAGTTAGCAATCTTGTGTATTCGAAGTTTTGAAAACCAATTATATTTTCAAATTACGATCCCACAAAATTCAATATACTGAGCATTGTACTTCAAATCCAACATAACTGCCTAATTTGTAAAAGGAAGCCTTCATTTAACTGTAAGTGTTACACAAGCACGGGATTAGCAAACAATACGATAAGTCTTTTTAGTTTTATTTGATTCCTACAGCAAGCGACAAAAATCACCAAGTGTCTTTGCAAGACATTTAATGATAGGCAGAGAGGCTTTTAAGAGCAGAATATAGGGAGTGTCCCACATGGAATCCTATAATTTCCCTCTCTTGTAGGTCTCACGGAGCATTGTATTCTTAATTCGTAATATGAGCATACCTGCCAAGATTTGCAAAGCCTTATAGGTATTTATTGAATAGAAAACTAACAGGATTGCATTCCATTTGTTTTGAAACGTTATTGTGCACCTTCGTTTCGGTTTTATTTCGCAAGATCAGCTGATTGGTTTGAAGTTGGTCCGCATTGAAAACCAACACAAGATTATTTATCATTCACAGAAGAAACTTAGCTTGAGCCATAACCCTCCTCCTTCGTCTTTACTTAGGCTAAGAACAATGTTACAAAGAGGCATGGGGCTTTAAGAATCCTAAACAAGGACACAATGCCAATTAGAAAACAAAGACATATGCAAAATGAATTTCTTACGGTTATGTTCCGAAAAGGGGAACAGAACAATCTCACAGTGGTGTACCCACAATAGTGATCTAGCTTTTGGCAAAGGCAGCATAGCTTAATTTTTGAAAATTATTCGCCCCTTACAAAGCTACTAATAAACATAGGCTGTAAATGTATCTTCTAGCATGAAACATTTCGATCTAGTCATTAGAATTTTGTAGTTAATCAATATGAATTGATGAAAAAGAAATCAATTACCATTGTGGATCGTAGCTAATTTCTTTTGAGTCAAAATGAGAGTAATCACTCTGGCTTACTCCCATCCCCCCATGAAAGCTTATGTTGTTTGCCATATAGTATTAAGTCATCTAAGCAGATGAGGTTTGAAGCTAATGCATGTGTACATAATTTGCAAACCGCAGTTTAAAAAGCCAAACATGAGATTTAAATATTGAAAACGATTTCGGTATATTGAGCAATTGTCTATGTTAAGCAACAATGTTAAAATTATCCTGAGTTAATATTGCGAGCAAGAAACACTGTTGCATATTGCAAGTTCAAATTTTGCATAATGCAATAAATGCTTTCCGCTAGATTTTCTATAGATGCAAAACGAAGTAGGGATCGAAATGAGCTTCTGACTTTTTCATTCAATATCAAGTACAAAAGATATTGCATGCTGCAATAACAATCCATGAAAGTCGATTATGTTGCTAAATGCAATTTTCTTTAATGCCGAATTAAATAATATATATTAAAATGTTGAATAGGTGTCTTACCTTATTTGTCACCAAAGACACATTGTAGGCCCTTTATGGAAGACTTCATTACACACTGGGTCATCTTCCATGAATGGAAACTCAGATGTCTCTCTTGTTGAAGACGAACAAGACGAGTCGGATATGCACGGTGATGGAATACTCAATCCAGAATCAATAGATTCCCCAAAAGGATCTAATTTCATATCATCTGAAGGAAAAAGCAAGTAAGAAAAGTCATGACTGTTCTTGAGGTCGAAGTCTGGGTTTGAATCCAAGTTGTCAAGGGAATCGATCGATTCAAGAGAGCGAGTGCTGCATGATGAACTGCACGAACTCCTTGATTCTTCACTTTCACTTTCTCGTTTTTGATCGTCTTCATCAAGAATTTCTTGCAGTAACATGATAGTCCTAGATGCTAGTTTGACAACTTCAATCTTTGATATGTTCTCTTCTCCTGGCAAAAGTGGCAATAACTCTTTCAAACCAATAAATGCGTTGTTAATGATCTGTAGCCTTCTTCTCTCTCGTTCGTTTGCCGCTCTTCTCTGCTTGCTTACGCCTGTCAACATTCGCTTTCTTCGGCGGGGTTTTCTTCGTGTCTGCTTCATCTTCTTCGAAGGGAGCTCATCGCTGGTTTGGCTAGACTCATCAACATCAAACTGTGGTTCCAGTGTTGAGCTAAAGTCATCAAAATCAGCTAGAATATCCATCTTTCAAAGATATTGCAGTTAACACCTGAAAGCACAAATGTGAAAAGTTATCTCAAATAGAGTGTTATTTTGTGCACGGCTATGCGGATTCTGCAAAGGGGCGTTGTACTCGTGCTTCTTACATCGACTGCTCGTTGCTTACTACGAAGCTCCGTATAAATACTATTGACCACAGTGCGACTCTGTTTGAGATTAAGTATTTAGGGCAATAACATGATTCGATTAGGTTGCTTTGTGTATGGCTATTTTTCTGAAAGAACACTAACTACTGATCATTGCTCTAAGGACACAAATATTCAAGCTGCGAAGGATATTATAGACTTCAGTAATCCACTTGTTCCTGGTTGTTTTAGACAATTGAGATACGGTACACTGCACGTCAAATGCATGCGCGTAGAAATATGGGGCACCATTGATAAAATCATAGTATGGCTTTCCTAGCATGACAATTGTCCCAGCAGAAGTAACTTTGTGCATAACTACATGCATTTGGGCGTCTTATGCTAAAGCTGCTAGCTAGAGTTCAATTGTGTACTAGATGCAATCAACCGCTCTGCAAGAAACTCAAGTACCAATAAATGCATAGCAAAACTATCTTCAAACTAAATTTTGCTGTCAACTTTAGAAAAATTCAAGTTTAGCAATTTGCAACAGACATTGAATAATCCTTCAATATTTTTAATTTATAGCTAATTCAAAGATGCACCCGCGTTGTATACAAAATCCTTATAAAAAATTAAAGCGAGCATGAACTTGTGTTCAAGCTCAACTTTTAGATTGATGTTTTCATCAGTACTAAATTTGCAATGTAAATGCAAACAATTCAGGCAGCAGCTTAAGATTAAATTTATGATAGTGCAAAATGACTAAACTAAACTAAACTTCATGTTGAAGTTCTTTGTTAACAATCAAATCCAGTCCTATCAATGTGCAAATTTGATACGGTGCTATTGACTGTATCTGTATGACTGTGGTCATTTTTGATTTTCTTAAAGACGCGGAGTTGTGGATCAGATCGATTTATTTTCCATTTGAATGCCACAAGTCGATTTATATTAATCCCCGTCTTCTGATCTTTAGATTGCAGAGGGAAGGATTAATCTCTGTAGTCTTACGACATCTAAACAATCAAACATCGTCATTCTTATGAGCGAAACTGTTTAAGACATCTTTTATATTGCAGTCCTTTTCACATTCCACTTTACTAGCATTAAGCATTTGTGTTAGATAATTGCAGTTGGCTTTTCAGTGAACAAAGCAAAAATTCTACGTAAGGTCTGCTTTCAAGACGTCAGAGGCAAAGAGAAAATATTGTGGTGTACACAATTACACCCCCTTCACACCTTTCTACTTGCCTCAAACTTCATTTGCTAATTGAAATGTTCGTATTAAGTCATACAGTAGCTAGTGCAAGAATCCATCAACAAGAAATAAAAGCTAAGAAGCTTTAATTCTGCCGGCTCTACAAGGGACTTAGTAAGTCCTTGAATTTACTATACTGTTATAGAGAGTGAAAGTAGTTACGATGTGATAGATATGGGCTGCTACCTTTAGAAAGGAACTATTGCAGTAACCAACAGCACTGTTCTTTTAGTGAGAGGACCACGACGAAAACCATGATCTTGGTCTTGATTGAAATTTTTTTCCTTAGATTAGATACTACCAGAATTAAGATACAACCGTAACGGTTATGTCTTCTACTTATACGACTATGTCTTAATGTTGGTAGTGTCGAAATAAAGGAAAAAATCTTAACCAAAATCAAGATAATGTTTTTCGTCGTGACTCTCTTACTAAAGTGTATAATTCAGCTGCGTTTTCCTAGAAACATAACACTACTCTTTTTTGGAGCTCTGAAAGATGAAATAAGTGATCGATATTGCGTAGCTACAGACTTCGGATTGCCTACAAAATAACATTGAATAATAAATGCACTCTATAGAAGACTTGAGTTGATTCTCTAGCCGAGAGCTCATCATTTTCACCCTCTGGCCTGAGTAAGGTTTCGAAAGTTTGCTGAAATCAAAAGACAAAATGAATTAAAAGAACTGAGGTTGCAAGGCTAAGTCAACTGAAGAAGCACTCAAGTAGAAAAAGTTTCATAGTCATAATTCAATGTCATAGGGGTTGATTCGAGCTTCAACTTTCTAGTGAGCAAGAACCTGCATTTTCCCTATATCACAATGCAGAGGTGGTTGCGTGAACAGTAAAGGGCAAAATATGAATATTTTCTCTATATTGATATGAGCATGTCGAACCCACAGCTACCCCTTGTTTCTCAGCCAATGTCAAAATTTCAACTATACGTCATCTTCGTGCAGTATTTCAACAATCTAAGAAGGGAAATGGACGCATAACATTCAAGTGGGTTACATAGGAATACTTAATTCAAACATCCCTCTGCTTTTAAAATTCAGTTCAAGTCAACAGAGATCATTAATTCCCAACTCTAGCTAATAAAGTATTGCTTAGTCTCTATCTAGACTCTTTGAGCAAACCTGTTCCTTAGTGCTTCATTCGCAAAACCATTTCTTGTGCTTTCTGATACGTTGTGAATATAGAGATATTCTAGTCTCGTTTTGTTCTCAAGTTTAATTCTTTTCATCAAGATATATCATCTTGATATCAGGCGTGAAATCTGCAGAAATAAAAGGAAATCTGCAGGAATTTTTAAAACTTTTTATCTTCAAAGAAATGCTAAAACAGTGGACATGCTCAGCCATCTTCTTTATGTACAAGTTTTTTATCAAACGTTCGCATTAGAAACCAGACAGGGCTCACAATCTTTGATTTGGTATTGTATTACTATTCTTACAGAGTTTGGCTGCCAAATAATTTGTCTGAGCTGTGGAATGAAAGCCATTTGCGGACCTGTTGATGTACATAAATTGCAAATTTGCATTGAAGATAGAATACTTCGTCCTTTATCAAAGTTGCTGCTTCTCAATGCGACATGTGATTGGAACAGGCGTCGAGTTATTAGAAGAACGGAAAGGAAATAGAATAGAGCTGTCAATTAAAATTTTTTGAGATCACGCCGCCATCTAGACTCTATTGGAAAGAAGCTATCTTCCTTTTAACGTATTTTACTTATCCTTGATTGACTTTGTATAGATTATAAAGTGTTTGTGATTTCAAAAATTATCCTGCGCTGCGACACAATTTGTATACTGCATTCCCTAATCTTTCCTGATCTGGGTCTGTTGTTTCGTAACACGCTTTCCGCTTAATCTACGCTAAGATTGATATAACAGAGTTGGGAAGCATTTTATCCAGCAATTAATATAGGCAATTGGCTAAGATTTTAATACAAATAGAAGAGCCGCACAAACCCTTTTGGAGGTAATGAAATAGCTTGGATGCATTAGCAGCAAGAGTTTAAACCTCTAAAACAAACTTGAATGGATTTCGGTGCCCATATACGGCATGCTATCGCTAGTTTTTGCACCGAATTTGTAAGCAGGCACTCTACCCCCTATTGCCAGGATTGATCCTCTGCAATAAGAAGTCTGGAATGCCTTTAATTTGTCGAAAACCCATTAAATCCAGCTGGAAATAACACAAGTAAACAAAAATTTTGAAAAGTCGTAAAAGAAGTATATCATTATCAATAAAGCTAGGGTAATGCTGGATCTAAGCGGTATCTTGTCTTTATCTTAATTAGCAGGGTTGCGACTCCATCAAGTTGAATATCATCATCCTTATTTTCCAACATGTCTAACTTCTAATACCATTATCCAAGAGTAAGCATGCAAACATTTAATGGTGGTTTAGTATCCTTGGACCTCAATTCTCGTGGCTAGTTGTTCTTTAGTAATCTGCCGTTAGAGTTCCTAGCTGCACTCCTCTAATTAATGCCCTATCTCTTTCAAGAATGCCTAACTAATAGAAGCTCAGTGATAATTTTAAGCATATGCATTTCCTTCAAACGGCCTTATTCCAATAAATACCTCCTCCAAAATCACTGCTAAGATAGCATTTTTGAAATGTTGTTTGAGATATATTTTCTGGTATAATGAGCCTCAGAAAAAGCTTGGGCATCTTTGTAAATGGTTAAGATCAGGCGATATCGATTTTGGTTGCTACAATGATTTCAAAAAATGTACACTGGATAATTTCGATGAAAGAGATATGGTATGCAACTTTTTCCTTTTAGAAAGCTTTTCACCCACTTCCATAGATTTCCTTTCGCCTTCGCAAAAAGCATTGTCTTTAAAGCAAGGGCGCCAAACTCATTTTGGTCCATGGGCCACGATAGGCGTTATTTGACGTAGAGCGGGACGGATAGGCTGACCGAGAGGGTGCCATGGCTAAGAGACAGGAAATTTAAGATGCATACAGTTCATAGAGTGTTTTCTATTTGCTACGTTAGATAATATTGAAAAAACTGAGGGAATCAATCTTTTCAATGCCAGCTAGTACAGGCGAGAAAATTATCACAAGGATTCAGGTTGCCAAAAATTCTGCTAAGGGCCACATTGAAGACTTAAACGGGTCGTATGTTCGACATCCCTGCTTTATAATACACATTTTCTTTATAAGAAACAAACTCTCTGGCCTCAGCCTTGACATTTCTTAATATTTCATCAAATCCAGCCTTAAATGCTCCTTAATTTTAAAGACTTCCGATGATAATAGCAACCCTGATTAGACAATCGTGATGGAAGAAGCAGGATGGTCAGGCTTTTTGAGGCATGTAATGGATGTTCATTCTATTTTTTGCTAGTTTGATGAAAAAAGTTTGCTAGTAAAAACTGTTTTTGCAAGCTATTATTTGGAACTCAGCCTGCCTATATTTCTCAATCGTTTCTTAATTAATTATGCCTACTTTCAGCCGCATGTTTCTTATAGAAATGTTTCTTATAAAAAAGACTTGTATTGTTCAACAAGTTCTGAGCACTTATGAGAAAAATGCAGTATGCCATCCAAGCCATTGTGCAGTTTAGCAGGAGCTGATACGCTGCCTTGAGAGTAAATCGGATTGGCTTAGAACCCGGCGCTCCTGATTGGTTGTCAGAACCTTGCCATTTGGAATATTTCACATAATCGAACGTTGACGTAAATGAAAAGAACAGATTCATTGAGAAAAGAAGGTTCAGCTTTCTTGATTTACTTCATTCACATCTCGCGATACTTGACATTCTACTAGCTATTCTAATCAGTCTCTTTCAGAAAAGTCCTCTCCCTATTAATCCAGCGAAAATGAATCATTGTTCTATGAGATATATCTTATTTTCCTACGCTTTTTCTTGTGGTTACAACGTCAGAACTTTGAAAGGAAAGTATAGCACAAAACAAGTAATAATGACGCGACTCCTTAATTTTTTTGCTTATTCTTATGATCTGAAGATTGTAATAAGCTAAATATTTGATCTGTCTGAGATTACTATTAAAATGACGATAACTATAAGGCGTTCAACGATTTGTTTACAGTCATTCTACACTGTTGCTAAGCCAACAGACATTATGGTTTCTCGATTAAAATAGTCGAATCAAGTAAACATAGTTCTGCTAAGCACAACTGGAAACTGGTGTCGCTGTTTACAATTCCTTAATCTGGCGAAGGATTGTAGCTTCAGTATCCGTAAAATTGGAAACTTATGTATTGCCCTCTCTTTCTTTAAATAATATAATTTGTAGGGACATTAAGGCTCAGAATTGCTGAAATTCAAGAATAATGCAAGGCTCAAGCTTCATCAGACTTAGAATTTTGTGTATTCAAGATGTAATGCTGCTGCTTTTGGATGAATTTTTGCACTATCCATGCAGTACATCTTATTTTGCTTCATTTTTATTTTGCTGCATGAAGCCGTAAGACATCCAAAAACATATGAATACATTCCTTCGATTTTCAGACGAAGGTGCACCTCAAAGTGACACTTAAATTGGTACGTAAGAATAGTTTAGGAGTAATGTAAAGCTCAAAGGCAAGCAAATTTAAGGATGGTCAAGCTCAGCGAAAAAGTAGGTATTCAGATAGAAAGAAGAGTGTACACTCAATACAATTATGCTTAGAAAAATCATATAGAGGATGGAAATTGAGGGTATTCAGATAGAAGGAAGAGTGTAAACTCAATGCAATTATGCTTAGAAAATCATATAGAGGATGGAAATTGAGGGTACTCAGATAGAAAGAAGAGTGTACACTCAATACAATTATGCTTAGAAAATCATATAGAGGATGGAAATTGAGGGTATTCAGATAGAAAGAAGAGTGTAAACTCAATACAATTATGCTTAGAAAATCATATAGAGGATGGAAATTGAGGGTATTCAGATAGAAAGAAGAGTGTACACTCAATACAATTATGCTTAGAAAAATCATATAGAGGATGGAAATTGAGGGTACTCAGATAGAAAGAAGAGTGTACACTCAATGCAATTATGCTTAGAAAATCATATAGAGGATGGAAATTGAGGGTATTCAGATAGAAAGAAGAGTGTACACTCAATACAATTATGCTTAGAAAATCATATAGAGGATGGAAATTGAGGGTACTCAGATAGAAAGAAGAGTGTACACTCAATACAATTATGCTTAGAAAATCATATAGAGGATGGAAATTGAGGGTACTCAGATAGAAAGAAGAGCATGCTAACTTTTTATAAGAATGCCTAGCTTTCCACTAACATTCCTAGATCTTTCTAGCTTGAGCTTAAAATTATTAAAATTATTCTTAAATTTTTCTTAAGCGAAAGATGGTGGAATCTTGCCTGAAAATCAAAAGAAACACATAAATTTTTATGGACATGTTACAATCTCTGCCAAAAGTCCTTGGAACACCAATTAATCAATGCATAGTTTCTGATAAAAATGATTTTTTCATTCATGTAGAGCGATTGAAATCCCCTCCCCCTAAAAACAATGTTGAATCAAGTGTTTATTTATCAGAGAAGGGTCTGCAAGCATAGCGACATTTTCTGTACCTGTCAACACTTTATATAACAACATTGTTTTGAGGGGGAGAGGGGGGTACTACTAAATGAGAAGCGGAAATAATGCAAGTTTTCCAAGACTTTTAGCAGAGATTGTACTTCTTCATAAGAGCAAAGACAACAACAGAAAAAAATAATAAATCTGGTATTTACAGCATTTAACCTAAACAAAGGGGAAAATGTAAAATGAAAACGAGGTATGGTAGGCTGCAGTCCGTGATTTTTCTACAGGTAAATCTTCATTTCTGTATGAACTTGTTGATTGGCCCAGTCATGGTAGGCATAATAGAGCTCAAACTCATTGCGAGCTGTTACATTCAGCGCTCAAATTCGTACCTAGCTGTGGAGAAAATAGGCTTAAGTGTTCCACTCATAAAAACTAAAATATCATGAACAGGTAATACCACATTCAATATTAGACACCAAGAAAGCGAAGAATGACATGTTGCCTTTGAGATTTAAAAGTTTCGTTGAGAGACCAGTTGGGAATTTTCATTGGCAAGGGCCGAAAGATTGGCTACTTTGGGTTCGTGAAAAAGTAACGAAATATATACCTTAAAAGTATTTCATTACCCTAACCAGTAGGGTCTGTTGTACTACAATAATAAAAAAGAGGGGTTATTAAGCTCTCTAAAGGTCAGTGATCGACGGAAATTGGAAAAAGTTACGAAATAACCGTACGATGGATAAATACCATTTTGACAGCAAATAATCTTCAAGTTAATACTATAGCTGCTAAATTCATCTCGGGCAATACACCACTGATCAGGGGTCGCGGCGCGAGTATTTGAGTGGGGGGGCCAGAAATTCGATAAAATTTGAAATCTGCCCCACTATGCTTGGATGACAGATAAAATTGTGCGTCCCAAAGAGCTTTTGATACCCCCCAAAAGTAGCCCTTTATACCTCAAATTATGAACAAAAATGTATAAATACATACTAACGAAGAACAGTAAAATACAAATACGCAAATTTCATCTTAGCAAAAAGTGGGGGGGCCTTGGCCCCCCCGGCCCCCCCGTCGCCGCGACCGCTGCTGATAGCTCGACTGTGCCATCATCTTGACAATGCCTTGAGGGTGCCGAAGGTCAACGAAAAAGAAATTTTGAGGTTCAATTTTAAATTGTTTATGTGTGTTAAAAGTTATGGCTTTATTAAAATACAATTTTCTGGTGATTATTGCAATATCTGGGAACAGCGACCGAAGACTTTCCAAAGCCTGCTGCTTTGAAACTTTCGGATTGAACACTTTACAGTCACGGCCAAACTACCATGTAACTATTGAGCTCTTGTACAAGCAGAAATTTTGGTTCAAACCTAGCGATCTCTCGCAACAACTTTAGAGATCGTTTCGAGCGATTCATGAAGTCCCACCATAACTTTCCGTGAGTGGAAGCCATGAACGAGCCTCGTTATACATATTTCTCTCTTGTTTTCTAACCAATAGAAAAGCAGGGAAACCTACATTGGTTTTGATGTCGATGAAAGTTGAGTCTTTTATTACTGTTAGATCATTATCCATCATATATTCCAGAGATTTTGAACTTTGATATTCTTATACAGGGATGGTACTAATAGTGGCATGGGGGTCTGTAGCACAACAAAGCCCTCACAGCTATACCGAGCTCCCCGCCGGCACCTAAATTTCTATACACTGTCGGTACTTTCATAGTATTCATGACCATTGTTTTAGTTTTTTTCAGCCAATACGATGGGTTTGTCATTCTTTGACACCGTTCATTGTCGACACAGTGGCATCACTAATCCCACCTCCTATATTTTTTCTCTGGCGCCAGCAACACCTTTGTAGACCATATTCCAATGAAAAAGTGCGTAAAGAGCACAGCATTGGGGCTGTCTGGTGGTTGTGAGCCCATATTATTCTACAAGAACTTGTGCTTTCACACGTACGTAACGGAGGAGGTACACATGACCCTTGCACCACCCCAGTTTTATAAATGCTAGGTAAAGTACCTTTCCGCGACTCGCAGCGTCACCCTTCCTTTCTTACAAGGAGCCCCCTCATAAAATTTCCACCACTTCTACAACGCTTCCTCGCTGTTTCAAAACACTTTTTTTACAGTGTCTGTTCTTGAGTAAAACCGCAAACTATCTATACGTAATGAGAATAGAATGACAGTTTGCTTTTGCAATGTATAAATGAAACTGTATTAAGATCTTCTTAACAGAAAGTTAATTAAAGGAAACATTAATCTCTTGGACAACATGCATGAGTGGATGAACTTTGAATGAAGATATACGTCCGTAGTCACTACGAAATAGTTTGGGATGTTTTCGAAGGATTCCGATTCAAGCAATATGAATCACAGGGTATCAAATCTTAAATAATATTTACTCAAGAATTTTGGATATACTTAGCTATGTACAAAATGGTAGGATCATAAATGCAAAAGGTTTTTCTTTAAATTAATGAGGAGCTTTTCGGGTTGTAGAAAATTACAATAAGATTTGAATGTCCATTGTCCTCCCCTTTCATCAACAACATCAACAACAAGTCTTCATGTCACATTGCTTAAACCATGTGAATATTTGCAGCAAAGTATTGAGCCAAGAAAACTTACAAGAACAGCATAGACCATGAAGTGGACCGGTGCGTAATTTAAAATGATTTTCCAATGCCACTGTTTCTGCAAACCACGCCCTTCAATATGCTGGAAAATGATGCCACATTTAGTTGTTATGCTCAAGCCAAGCACATTTTCTCATTTAAAACTCTACATTGCTCCTTGTAGTCTTTTTTGCTTACGTTTCTGTTGCTCAGTGGAATAATGAAGAGTGATAAACATCTCAACCCAAAAGGATTCTTGAAAACAAGAACTTTATCAAAGTGTTTCATTTCTCCGCACTAATTTTTTTCTAAGACCACTACTTAAATTTCTAAGACAACAATTAGTGGCCAAGACCGCACTAAATTAGACTGTGAAGTGGACAATGTATATTGCAGCCAGGTACATGAAAACTTACATAGGAAAGGAGTAGATTTTCAGTGGATTGTTTATTACAGGATTCCAATACATACAAACATAAAGCTTTGGTAGAAGTTGAAAAGCAAATATGCTTCAAGTATTCATGCTGACGTGAAGTTAATAGCAAATAATGCAATTTGTCTCTTAAATGTGCAAGTAAAACTTTACTCAAACGTGTGAAGCTGTATATAAAGTAGAAGTTGTTAATGCTTCACGTATCCTTCTATTTTATGCAATGTGATGTTTCTACGAATGGAGAAATAAAATCGAAAAATTTCTGGTAATCTTGAAAATCTTTGAATAGTCTTTAGCTATCCAATGTTTAGTAAATGGAGTATTGCTATGTTGTTTAGTTTCAACGCGGCAAAACCTACAAAGCGAGAGACGACTGCCTCGGCAAAGTCTACAAAGACAGATACGAGTGCCTAAAAGGGAGTATTTATAAATTGCAGTTTAAGTACATTTGAGGTTAAAAGTTTATCTCAAACAGGCTTGTTAGACCATACATTGGTCACATCAGTGGATTCTAAACACACGCAGCAGGGGTTTTGTGCTCCTTCGCAGTACCATTGTTTTATTCTTGACTTATCAGTCTGCTAAGTCTGCTTGCCTCATAGATGCAGTTTTCCTCAACAAATTGCCCTAACGTCATTCCTATCTCGTTCTGAATATGGCGCTGGTTATTCATCATCAAATCATTATAAAATTTATTGTTGTCTCATAACTTGGCATGACTGCCACAATGTATACGACAACTAATGCTAAAATTATAGTGAACTATGAAAAGTGAAAAACCAAGGCACACACTATTGCTCACCATGATGGTGGTTGTAGTTTAGGTGCAGGCCTACTATATAAATATATATATATATAAATATAAATATATATATGTAAATATATAGCTATATATATGTAAATATATAGCTATATATATGTAAATATATAGCTATATATATGTATATATATGATATATATGTATATATATATCATATATATGTATATAGATATGATATATATATCATATATATATACATATATGTCATATTTATATACATATATATATATATATATATATATATATATATATATACGCAATTGAAAACTTTGCTAAATTCTTCTCTGCCTTAGCGTTAAACAGAAGGTTGAGTTTCAAATAAAAGTTACGTATCAATTCGCGTATGTTTTCTTACTCAAAGTTCGTTATCAAGTTTTCATATACATTTTTCAGCTGTTGAAAGAAAGAAAATGCCTATCATCAGTCTCTGACACGTTCTGATATTGTTTTGTATGTATTCTCCAAAAGCCTCTACTTTATTATATCCATCGCCAAATGGCAAAGTTCATAAACTTCTGCTAATGGCATTTGCCAATGGTAAAACTATCAACTGCCAACCAACATCATGGTCAACCGTCAGATATTCTCTTATTAATGAAAATGTGAAGACATTCGCATAAACTTTTCACTATCAATCAGAAGTTGAACTAAATCGCCCACAATCTTTATCCAATCAATATTTCCTCATTGACAGGTCTGCGTGTGCATGTCTGCATAGACTAACAATTCATTGTAGCACCATTAATACTTTTCCCCTCACCAGTTATATTTCATGCTGTAGTACAAATCTACCAAAAGAGTCTAAAAATTAATGATAAAAAACTACAACATAGTCCTGCTAATATTTTATTCCTGTGAACATGCCACACTTTTAGAAGCTATTGCAATTAATAGGAATCGACTCAAATCCAAATCCTAACATTGTACTTTTGTTTGTAGCTCTAACTGACTTGAGAATGTTCAAGATTGCTATTTCCAGGGAAGTAACTTCCATATATTTTTAGGAGGTGTTTGAGATTTACCCTGCAAAACTTCTTCATGATCCTTTTTTCTTATTAAAAGCATTTAATCAAACACTCCTAGGTCCAGTAACTTGCCATGCAAAAATACATTGTACTGCCGTTTTTTTCCTGCGAAATGACAAACTTTCAAGGCTAAGGGCATGAACTACCTCCTTACCCCCTCAATCTTTGTCCCTGGCTATTTTGTACATGTTATCATTGCATTCATGTTTTGACGCCTGTTGTAATTATTACATTACATGTTATAATCACATCCGTCAAATGCAGCGCCATAGAACTTCACAAGGGAACAAAATAAAAATCTGCAATGCCAATAAGAACACAGTCTTTATTTTTCATAGGTCCTCAGAGTTGCTGAGAAAAGCTAGCTTGAAATCTGCCAAGGTGCGTTTGATGTACGTAGGCCCGAAGATCCCTGGTGTAGAGATAGCTTGTATGGTGGCGTGGATATAGCTTCAACTATACTCTCTGGCGTACTGGCGTACTAAAATGCAATTTTCGGCGCACGGATCTTTTGATCCTTGCATCTCAGGTGTACGTCAGCGCTCAACGTAAGGAGCTAGTGGCGCACCCCCTGCGTGGGTTTTGCTCGGAATGCATCCTGAAGAATCTGTCATAGCAGATTCTATGTATCTATCCATGCACAGGTATGGCCATCGATATTGGGCATTGTTGGATGATGTAGGAATGGTTTGACCACTGTACCCAACAAAGTCGCGTTCGCGCAAGCAAAATTTGGCAACAGCTTGTCACGTTTTGAAATCATTTGCTTGGGTTGAAGCAAGCTACGGGTGCAATTTGCGAAATGTGGAAACCAATAATCAAATGAAAAGCATTAAAATGTTATCAAATAGCCCCATTTCAATTCTTCTCTTCTTCTATATTCTGGTTTTGCCGCGCTTAGCTTTTATTTTCTTCCCTGTCACACGAAATCTCAATCATTTCATTTTCATTTCATTTAATGATAATATTGAGAGGCAGCCCCTCAACCCTGGCTGATTTTCAAGGGGCCTCTCATTTCCAACTAATTAAAGTTCAAATATAATGCTCGACCTAAACATGCTGCTCTCGTCATTTTCTGCAATCGCCATGGAAAGTTTCAGTTTAAATAAAAGACATAAGACTTTGGTTATTTTTGTCGTTTATATATCTACAAATGTTGTTTACTAATGTTGTGTTGGTCAATCAACATGCTTTGCAGGATGTAACTTACTGTCATCACTCAACAATTCTCTCAGCATGAACAGGTTAGTGGAGACATTTCTTGTCTTTACAAGGCTAATTTGCAGATCACAGTTGGGGGTGAAATTGCCCGCGTTTAGCGGGCACCCATTTAAATTGTTTACTAATGTTGTGTTGGTTTGGCCACCTCCCCATCCAACATTAGGGAGCTTAAGCAGCGCATACGCTAAACGTTAACGTTAGCTGCATTGCGTCATAATCTATCGTCCTGGCATCTCAGTGATATCAACACCTATAGAATCATGTGAGCAGCCATATTTTAAAGGTGAAGTCCCTAACGTTAGCGTTTCTACTCATTGTTTATAAACGTTAGCTTCACCAAGCTAACGTTGAGCCAAACGTTAGCATTTTCCAACATGTAACTTTTGCTTTTTCAACAAATTTTTTTTCATGAAGATATTTGCATTCATTACCAACGTAGATATGATGAATGCGGCAAAATAGGCAAAATATTTATGCTTAATTCCATGTTTTAAAAACCTAATGGCTTTCGCTTCTTTTCATTCATTGATATGCTGAAGAGAAGCGGTTGGGCAATGCCGTTGGTTTACATTGTCTTTAGCTTATGATATCTACCATTCTTCGCACTGTTGGAAATACTAGGAGTTTATTAAGACGTAAAATAGCAGTGAATATTAAATAAAAGGGCACACTAGGTTTTACGGATTAATATAGGTTACTTGCCAAACGCGCTTTTGAAACTTGCTTAAATAGATTGCCACTGCGTATTATTTAGCAAAAGAAATAGACGGAAAAAGCGCACGTTTGTTATCAGACATCTGCACACGTGTATGCCCCTCATGTCTGGTCATACGACTGTGATGCGGAGGCGTGCTGTCATCTCATGTCTGAAGAGCTAACGTTAACGCTAAAAATATCTATATTCCTCAATTGCGTACTAGATTGATTGAATTACATTCTAATTCAATTCAATGTGTTCCCCACATGAATACTCTAGTGTCTCTAACAGAAGGGGAGGAGGCAATAGCAGGGGGGCTTTCATATCGGCCAGGTCTTAATAGAAGGGGGTGCGAATAGAAGGGGTGTTCATGTTGGCTAGTATTCAATAAAAAAGGGGTGCTAATGGAAGGGAGTATGCAGGTCGGCAACTTTTCAATAGAAAAGGAGTGCTAAGGGAAGGTGGTTCGTGCTGGTACATTGTTTTATCAAAAGGTAATTTAATTTTCTGCATGTTCTCATCATTAAATAAGCAGCAGGGGGGGGAGGAAATTCTCCAGAAATCAATAGGCGGAGAAGGCCGTCTATTGGAGACGCTTAAGTAGGGTGGCACTGTAAATGCTGGCTCTTGTTGCAGCGAAGACTTCTCAATTTCTTGGGTTCCCTTTTTGCTTACTTTCATACATTTCAAGGGGACAAGAGTATAGCCATAGCAAGTCCAGGGGTACCGCAACGCAAATATTTAGTTTTTGGCAAATTTACAGCACAACAGTGGTCCTTGTTAACGTTGTATTACTGATAAAACCCTATGAATGCCTTCTTTGTCGGCAAGTTAAACGCCAGGGAAGTCTATTTGTTGGCAAATTGTGGCTGTGAACCCCACCAACAAGTTCCCTTAGTTTCGCCTCTGCGAGCAAAACATCTCAAACCTACGATGGGCGCCACGAGGGTATTGGGAAATGTGTCCCCCAGTGTTCCCAGACTCAAAAATCGATGAGCAAATGTTAGGGGTGAAATGGGGTCCTTGCATCGTCATCATTGTGTATCATCTGCTCCCAGCAGGTTGACTACCATAGATATCCAGCTTTCTTGGTCGTCCACTTTCCTTACAACAGCTGTTTACTGTCTATTATCGCTAAAAGTTCATTGTTTTCATTTACTTGTGTGATGTCCAGGTGTTCTAAGCATTAGTCTTATGCAATATTCTTCTATAGTTCATCCCATTGCTCTTTATCATACTTTCACCAAGTCTTTTATTTCTTGCCGCTGAGCTAGTATGATAGTCATTTCCCTGCTGTTAAATGGGTGTGGGAAACAAAGGATATGGTCATCATAGGGCGTTGTCTCCAAAGGCCCCCCCTGTCTGCGATGGCTGGCCCCTGGCATTCACAAGCAATTATGATAGGAAGCCACCGTTCCTGTAAAGTTATCTGAGACAAGAATAGAACTGATTGAAGTAACTGAAAAAGACCTATCAAGCTTTCTATTGATGAACCAAGGTTGTGCAAAAACAAATATTAGCGATAATTATTCGGCAGACTGGGTTTCCATACAAATATATTTGAATCTATTTGCATCAAAGCTCAAAGCCCTGATGAATTCAAGTATAAAGAATTTCTTTTCTATTTGTACTCTTATTAACAAGGCACAAGAAAAGTCTTCCCGGTTGGTTTTGGGTCTACTTCTAGCTACATCTGTCAACAAAGTATTTGGTCGTTATCCGGTGATTCATACTCGGTTCATGTTGGATAAAAAGGTACTTCAACATGTTTCAGCAGTGTTTCCACTTTATGCGGTACCAAAGCCCTGATTATTTATATAATACGAGGGTATATTTGGTGCGTCTGAGACCCCCCGTTTACACTTTACCGGTGCAACCTATGTACCATAACAGAAGGTGTCACGGACAAGCCTACTTCTCCTTAACCTTTTGCTCCTTCTATTGGAAAACATTTTGTACTTGCTAAAAAGTGTAACAACTCTTGTTCCGGAACGGTACATCTCTTTTACTAGTGCAGTGTAAACGGCAAGGCTATCTCGTACAACTTCTGCACCGGAGCAGTGTAAATGCAGTTAATCCGTAACACAGGTTAAGGAATAGAAGTTACACTGGTATAGTGTAAACGGGGTCTGAAGAAATAGCTGCAAAGTTTTGCATAATGGTAATAAACTACATTGATTGAGTTAAATGCGATCCTTCATCATTAAATGGAAAGCGCTGAGAAAACTGCATCACGAGTGATTCTCTCTGGACTTTTAAAAATTGTCAAAATTCTTCCATTCATCTCTCTTTAACTCGGTCAAAAACTAGCTTATCGTAGACACTGGCGTTTCCAAAAAAAGCAACTTACAAGAAACCGCATATATCAAAGACAATTTTGATACAAAAAAGCTAGTTTACCTTAATGGAGGGGATCAATGTCTTTATGAAAGAAGACATTTTTTACATTTGAGTGGTAGCTTAAAGGAATTTGAGAACGAAACCTGAAACTACTGAGCTGGATTTACCTACAAGGAATTGCTTTCATAAGGAAGCCATTGACATTAAATGAGGGATTGGCATGATGTTTTTTCTTAAATAGTCTACGTTGCCGTTTTAGTAAAAGTCACCAGAAACTACTGTCCTCAGGGTCGTACCTTCAATTTATTTCAGGGGGGCGTCGGGGACTTGCTCTGCGAAAATGAGGTCTAAAATCAGCGGGTTGGTCCCAGTGTCTTCTGTGATCCTTTTTAGAGACAGCATTTGGTCAAATGGTCAAAATATGCTCAGTTGGAAGACCTGGACCCAGCAGGTCCTGTACTTAGATCATCAGATGCATTGGTATTTTGTAGACGGTCTGATTGGGTCAACGCGGCATTGAGGTAGCTTTTATACTGAATGTTGTGACATTGTTGTGTGATGCGATCCATTGTTGCTTGTGCGAACAATAGCATTCGAGATGTCATCCGGATAGATGGGAAATCGAAGAATCCAAGCAGTGGCGGTTTTTCAAGAAAAATCAAAGAGGGCAAAGGTGCTGAACTTGCCGAATATTTTAGAAGCAGCACGTGTACTCGACATATACTTGAGAATTTTTAAGGTGTACACGTATTTTTCATAAGAGAAAGGTTTACATGGAATTGAATCTCAGGTAAAAAGTGATTTTCTTATCAAAAACGTTTGCACTTAGCCTTTGTTCCACTACTTTTACCGAGAATTTGCCGACTCTGTGGCAACTGGGGGGCACTATGCCCCTTGCCTCTCTTAATATTTGCTACTGAATCCAGGGCCCTACACGATTATGACACCGGTTTATTATATCATTAATTAATACTATTCAATTATTTACAGAATGCGTAGATAAATCAATGCATAGCTAGAATAAAGCTAATTAGAGTCTATATACATATATATATATATATATATATATATATATAATGCATATATTATGTATATATATATAATGCATATATTATGTACATATTATATATTTATATTTATATATATATATAAGTATATATATTATATATATATATATGTATATATATATATATATATATATATATATATATATATATATATA
>OLMO02000257.1:5154846-5232721 GCA_900291935.2 Cassiopea xamachana
TATATATATATATATATATATATATATATATATATATATATATATATATATATATGTCGTGTTATAAAAATTTTCCCATTCAATTCTGGTCAACTTTACAGCTCAGTAAAACAGCAGGGTGTGTAGAAACGTCAACGGAAGCTAATATCTATGTGCAAAATTCCATGTGACGTATTGTTGAAAATAAAGAATTGCATGGGTTTTGTAAAAATCTACGGGGTGTCCTTTTTGATTTGTTAAACTGGTTTCTGTTGCTACAATAGAAACTCTAATGTTTATTACAGAGCTAAAAAACTGCGAGTTCTCTCTTTTTAATAAGTTAAGCTAGTTTCTGTTGATACAATAAAAACTCTAATGGCTACTGTAAGGATTTTGGGAAGAAAAAGCTCTGGTTATTAGCATACCTATGATCATGGTTAGCGTTAACACGAGGGCCTGCCATTTGGATATGTTAACACACTGCAAATCCCTGCTAGTATACAAAAATAGCAAACAAAATCTTTACCTATTTAGTAACTCCGTAATCCCATACCTCAACTAAATGACGTTAATTATAACTAAAATAGAGTAGCAGTAAAAAGTCGAAGAAGCAACTTACTGTAGTACGTCCCTCGCTAACACGGGATTCTGTCTTCCTTAGGCGTTAGCTCCCAAAAGAGATGATCTTTAGATCTTTGCTTTTATTAATGAGAGTACTGCAAAATAGAATTAATGAGAAACTCAATGATGCGATTTTATAAGCAGATTTTGGATGTATTATAGGGCAAAGCCTCTTTCTACCAATTGTCTCGGCACAGATAAGAGGCGCCTATTTTGCGGAACACAAAAGGAGACATATATCTTTAAAGCAGGATCTTTTAAAATGTCATACTCTGTTATCCTTGGAAATCGTACACAACATTATTCAAGTTCTTAAGTGGCATCTTTACCAGCTTAAATTCACCAAGAGTGGTGACTGTTGAGCCTCTCTCTTGAATGTGATCCTTGTCTTGATATGAAAATTTCCACTTTCATCCTCTGTCTGTGGATAGCAACTTTAGTCGTATGTTGTAGAGGACAACGGAAATCGGCCTTGCCATTGAAGGTGAAGAAATTTGACAGTGCAGAAAACTCGTTTGAGGAGCGATTTCAGAGAAGTCGCTTGTTTAATGTAAGATCTCAGTCATAAAGAACGGCCTTTCTCAAAATAAATGACGCTGAAGAGATTTGGAAATCTTATTGTTACTTTGTTTACACATCCAATCTAAACAGACCTCTGATCAAAAACCTCCATCGGTTGCACTGAAGCGATCGGTTTGCTATTCCGATGATCTTTCGATGTTTTTAGGTTTCTAAAGGATTAATCTGGTGTAAATAGTAAACGTCATTTATTTGCATATAAATCACATTTAAACATGAGCATGATCTTACAACAAATTAGACTCATATTTCCGTATAATTATATCAAACACAAACTTCCTTTCTAGCTTACTTGCCATCTAAAGAATCCCCCAAAATATTCTGCTAATTTCTTTTCTGAATTCAAGAAATCATGAAAGCAAATATGTGTTCTAAATTTCATTCCCTTATTTCTGCCATATTTTGTTGGTATATAACAGGGTGTGCGTGCTACAATCAAGTGTACTACATTAACATTTCACAAATAAACAGCACATCTCCAACCTATATCATGTCATGTCTTTTTAACAGATCGTAAAGAGCAACGAGTAATGCAAAGAGGACCTTGAAGTGGGATCAAAATTGTTCGGAAACTGAGAAAAATAGTACAATATTTCTACGCTTGCAGAAATGTTTTTGCATACTCATGCTATATAAATGAGAAAAGCCAGTGGTGTAGAATAGGTGGGGCGCGGAGGGACGCAGCCCCCCAACTCTATAATATTTTTGAACATAAAGGAATAGAGGAATCATTATCATAATATCCTATACCACTGGCTTTTCCCATTTATATAGCATATTTTAGATTTAGAAAGCTGTCAAGAAATTATTAGCTCACAAAATATAGGATATTAAATGTACATTTTCTACTAGACAGCATTATTGTTTTCTTATATCATTCTACGAAGTAACTTCAAAGTTTCTTATAAAGATATATACAAGACAAGAGCCTCCCTAGCTATCGATTTACTTCTACAGAACTGGTAGGAACCCGTTAGCAAAGAAAGATCCAAAGCAAAAGCTTTCGAGCTCTAGAAAGCACATATTAATGATGATGCAAAAAGTAATTTTGTTTATCACCAGGCACGGTTGCGTATGTACCTTTATTTTACACTGAATTCTTCAATAAAGAACCTAACCCTGAACCCGATGAAATTAAAAGTTAGAAAATAAAATTGCAACTGAATCCAGTGGTGGTGCCCAAGAAAAAATGCTGGGGGCTAGCGCTGCCAAAGTGCCGACATTGTGCTAAGACAAAGAATTTCAACGGACAGCACCTATCACATTGGCTAGAAAATAAAAAAAGGGTCATGGAGATTATGAAAGTATAGAAAGTAAATAGAAATTTCGGTGTTGACGATGGAGCTCGGTATAATCGTGGGTGGCTACAGCTCCCCCAAGCCCCCCGAGTAGCGTCATCCCAGATTGAATCCTTCATTTGTGATGGAAATTTTTGAAGGTAATGCAGTACTATATTGGCTAAGGTGCTTGAGCTATCAAAATCTACCAAAAATTATAACCAAGAATTATGGTACAGATACAGTAAGGTTCTTGGATCAAAGAGAGAGGGCAGAATTACCAAAAGAAATGAAAACTTCAAGTTCTTTGAGATTGTTTAAAACAACAGTTCAAGTCAACAAACTGCAAGCATCGCAACTGTAGGATTTTTAAAATGTTTATTTATGGATAATGACTTTATAGCTTTCAAGCATTCTTACTTTCTAGCTATCTTGTAAATAGTTGGCCGAAATTCGCCGGGTAAAGCTACTTAAATAGCCAACTTTAAATTAAAGAATTTAACATTTTCTAATAATATGCATCTTTGTAGTCGACACTGCAGGCTTTGGTTGACTAAAACGTTTGATGTCAGAGGATATATCAAACATCTCTTACAAGAACCTCAGTCTTAGCAACAGCTATCTCAAACTTTAAATTAAATAAATTAACATTATTATTACAATATGCATCTGTATAGCTGACACTGCAGGTTTTGGTTGATTCTAGGATCCATTACAGAGAGAAGAGTAAAGAGATTGTTATCAGAGGAGATATTAGACGTCTCTTACAACAGTCTTTGCAACAGCTATCCGAACTTAATGCGATACATTGTATTTCATTGTAACAATTGTCGCTTTGTCTATATAGATGTAATGAACTAAACTTATTGTAATGTAAAATTTATCTTCTTAAAATGTTACTTTTCCTTTATCGTACTCGTTAATCTTTTAAGTTTCTCGAGCTTCATGACTGACGCTTACTCTGGCTGGAGCTAACTTGATTTATGTACATATATATATATATATATATATATATATATATATATATATATATATATATATATATATATATATATATATATATATATATATATATATATATATATATATATATATATATATATATATATATATATATATATATATATATATATATATATATATATATATATACATTTATATATATATACATGTTTATATATATATATATATATATACATGTTTATATATATTTATGTATAAATATATATATATATATATATATATATATATATATATTTATATATATGCCTCCCTGCATCAGATCTCAGGAAAAAGCATGGTTGATATTCCTCAGTAATGCATTAATACATCTACCAACAGTACACGTTTTTTTACAAGAAACGAGCTCTCTGGCTTCTGCCTGGGTGATTCTTAATATTTCGTCAAATCCAGCCTAAAATGTTTCTGAAATATAAGGACTTCCAATGAAAATAACGACCCTGATTAGACAATTGTGATGGAAGAAACAGGATGCTTAGGTTTTGTGAAGTATGTAATAAATGTTCATTCTATTTTCTTGCTAGTTTGATCAAAAATTTACTAATAAAAGCAGTTTTTGCAAGTCATTATTTGAAACTCAGCCTGCCTATGTTTCTTATAAAAAGAATGTGTAGCATTAAAAAACATTTCCATCAGCCATGGCACCTCTTATAGAGGACGTTCTGAATATTTTAGTGCTTCATAACAGCAATAATTAAACCCATTTAGTAAGATGCATTCCGAAAACACTATTCCTAACTCCAGCTCAAACTACCCTTCTAGGGACATATCCAAGATTTTCTATTATTCCCTCAATAACAATTGAGCTCTGTGCTTAAGTCAAAAAGTATTTTGCAAGTATTGTCAATGTTTCTTACTACCAATTGTTGTAATAAGCGAATCGAGATCTTTTGAAAGATCATTGGTATGGCTCATCCAGTGTGACTGCATGACGTACTAACAGATAAGAAGCACATCTCTGCGTTAGTCCGTATAATTCCTTTTTATATAGAATATATAAAAAGTGTAGTTGCCAAATCACTTGCAATCTCCTTTAAACTGAGAGATAACTCCCTATAAGACTTAGCAAAAAATTTCAACCTTTTAAGTAAGATCATTATTCAGCATTATGTAGTTTTCAATCATTTATTCTAACCAGTGTCTATTAGTTAAAAGTTTTGATTGGAGGGCATTCTTTAAGTCAAAGTCCTTTTCATAGCATAACATAAAATAACATAACACATTTCAGCAGCATTTTCTTAGCTTCCTATTCTTTCATTAGATGGATACACTGGTAAGAGGTAGTTTAAATAGCAAGCTATGTTGCTGTTGCACATGACACAGGCTTAATATTGATTGCCATTGATTAAGTCCGGCACTTCTTGAAAGTTTCTAAACTATAAAGCCAACTATACAAAGAAACATGTCGTTCCTACCATCTACCAGTAGGGTACTTTGCTTCCTATTAGCAAAAAAGCTTTCAAAATCTCCCACTAAGCTCGACTCAATGATCGGGACTTCATCCAACATTCATTCCACAAATGCTAGATGGTAATTTTCATGGGGCAACCAAACGATCCAACATTTTTTTGATGGATTTACGTTCTTATAAGAAACAGGTCTATAAAACATATGAGACTGAAACTAGGTAAAAGTTAAGAAACGTTTAAGAAAGATAAGCAGGCTGAGTTTCAAACACTAACTTGAAAAAACTGTCTTCAAAAGACAATTTTTGAACAACTTGGATACAATCTAGAAAAAAATCCAATACATGCTTCACAAAACCTAAACATCCTATTGCTTGCATCACAGTTGCCTAATCTGGGTTGCTATTGTTATTTATAGTGATAAAAATTCAAGATTCAATTAAGAAACATTTAAGACTGGATTTGACAAAATATTAAGAAACATCCAGGCAGGAAGCAGAAAGTTTGCTTCTTTGTAAAGAATGAGTGTGTCTTCCACACTCTTGGTTCGTGAACGAACTGCACCAAATTGTGCTTTGTTTGCATACCCAAATCCAAGAATTTTGGTCTTCTTGGCCAAACTATCTAAAAACATCCAACAACACCTCAGAACAAAAGCACTGCAATTTTCGAACACTTCCAAACGTCATTTAACAAGGTGGCCAGGCGATGCAGCATTGGCAATCCCAGGGATTTTTAAGGAAAATTTTTAACTGCACATAATATCCAGCAATGTTGTGTTGAAGAATTAAATTCTGGTTGCAAATGGGATTGAACTGCCTTGCTTTAGGGAAAAGGGCTGCATGAATGCTACTTCCTCTAACAATTCCATTTCTGGTTGCGTTTCTCCTATCATTTTATACCTAAATCTTCCATTCTTACTGCGTTTTACTTTCTTACCCTCTTGGACCAATAAATAACAAACTTTTGAATCACAGTTTTTCATTAGAAATGCACAAATTTTTTAGAACTGCAAATTCTGTGTGCAACTGCACGTTAAAAAAACCTTGGGTAATGCAAAAAATGTTGGATGAATGCTGGATGTAGTATTGAACACCGCAAAATCGCAAAAGCCGCAAAACCGCACTATATTGAGTAAAAATCAATATATTGAGTAAATTTCAGTCCAGAGCCTAATTATTCCAAGTGATATTGGAGTTGGAATCTGGAAACTGGTCCTGAAATTTTTCAAAAAAAATTTCATCGAGTATTTCGTACTTTGAAGTGGTGATCCAATGTTCTATTGTAAAACTTCTGCCTACGGTTTTGTAGTTCAAAATTGTTCTGTAATTCCATAATTGCCAGAGTTGTATCACAGTTTTCTGAATTATGCCATTGCCATCGTCTGGGAAAAGTTTGCCCTTCTTTGATTCCTAACTCATTTTATTCTTGAACAGTCACCCTCATTTAGTTCAAAGTTTTTGGTACAAGGATAGCGCCTATCAACATTACCATTTATTCTGGCTTCAGAAGTGTCCTACTTGACCAGAACTGGATCAATCAACTTGAATACACCAATATCATCTTCCAAATAATCTGAATCTCTTATTCTGAATGAACGATTGCAATCCTGTTAATGATTACCACACATTTATGCTATTTGACTTTTTTTATCAAATTGCTCATGTCAGCAAGTCTAGAACTATAAAACTCTCAACATTTCATACATGCATAGTAAGTTAGAAATTAGATTTTAAGAAAACCGCAAAAACTACAAAAACCGCACCACAAAACCGCAAAAACCGAAATTTCAAAAGCTGCATTCGGTGTTCAACACTAGCTGGATGAAATGGTGAATGAAATAATGGATAACATGGTGGATGAAATGATGGATTGTTTGACTAGGTCTTTACAATATTCACAATGCTAATCATTGAAGATGCAGTCCCAGGTGTAAAGAAGAGTCCCTTATACTTTGGGTAAGATAAATCATTACCATACTCTTCCTTCCATAATGAGTTCTGGAAAAAAAACCTATTGAAACATCATTTATGGGAAAAGTAAACCCTAAATCTGCATTGCGTTCCTATTACGATAAATTTTGAATCAGTAGTTTTTGGTTCGCTGAAACAAATGATAAAATTAATTGAATTTATGGTGTAAATAGAAATAAACAGATGTTGAGTCTTATATTTGATAGAATTCATCAATATCTGTTTATGACCTCTATTCTACCATTTCGCTTTACCACTCAAACATTTTAAAGAGGTGAAGAATTGATATAGGTTTAGCCTCATAGTGTAATAATCCATGGGGGAATATTAGAACCAGAAGCTTGTCAATGAGCATTGTGATGCAAATCAGAATTGTGACTGCGTTTGGCATTATGTCCGAAATAGTCTTGATCTTGTTAAACAATTTAGGGACATACAATATTTCGATAACCTCTTCAGTAGTTGCAAATATAATTAAAGCCAAATCTGATTTTCCATGACTTGCATAAATTTACTAGACATCTAATCTCTTGAATCTGAATTATGAAATGACCAATATTTATTATAGTTTTAATGACATTTGACAGATGAGAATTAATTCAATAACCGAACTCAAGGTAATAATCATTTGCAACGCACTTCTGGTTTCTAGTGCCATGCTTGTCTTCAAAAAATGACTTACTAAACTAATGCAACAAATCCATTCACTGGATCATGTTTTGCTAAGTTGGATGCCATTACTGCAGGAGGTTGAATGAGTCTATGATCTAAGTGAGTAACTCGCAAATTGTGTAAAGGTCAAGGACACCAGAGCATAGCTTAGAGTAAGGAATCTGGGACGAGTGGCAAACTCCAGTTGGGGTGTGGAAGTGGGTGCCAGAGGCATAGCAAGTGGCGGCCTGACATACTTGACGCTGGGGGAGGGGGAGCAGGCTCAAAATTTTGCTCCTAAAGCTATAAAATTCCCAGTAATCAGGGGTGCGCTAGGTATTTTCCTACAGGTTGCTGACTCTTCCGAAGAGGAACTGATGCAGGGTGTCTGCTAAATCTGGAAGATGGATTTCCCTGACAATTCCCTGACAAATATCCCTTTTCCCCTGAGATACTTCATTGTAGGTGTCATCCAATAGAAGAAAAACCTTACCGACTGGTAGGAACAGTGGCTGCATGGCTAATTCTAGCAAAGGTGGCCAACAGCATGTCATGCAACAGAACAAAAAATTGGAAGTACCTCAGCCGTGGATAACAGCAGGTTTGCCCCCTAATTGTACGAGAAATTGAAAATATATTATAAGCTACAAGGTAATAGAATTATTCATGCAGATGGCAGGGGTCATGAATACTCGAGAGGAGCGACCGAAAAATTTTTTGAATTCATGCCCTCTATAACCTAGGAATGTGCCCTTTTGGCAAGTAGGACAACCACTACAGTCATCATTGATCTTGTACTTCTTTGACCTTTCAACCATATATATTTCACAGAATAGATAATGGCACAATGGTAAAAAACGATGATTTAAGTATATTGCGCCATTCTTGGATGTCAGTGAAAAGACTTGGACTTTCCTGATATTTCCCTGAAATTGAAAAAGGTCCAACTTTTCCTGACAACTCCCTCGCATTTTGATGAGGGAATGGATTTTTCTGACATCTCCCTGATTTCCCTGACATTGCAGACACCCTGTGATACCATTGATAGAGTACAAGAGCTGCTCAAGTAACTCCGATAGAAAGGTCTTTAGCTTCTAGCAGGGGCTAGCATACTCAGAGGTAAGGGGAAATAGTCTTCCTAGCCCTGTTTCAGCGATTCCCATGCCAGCTATATTTATAGTACACTAATATGCGGGACACGTAGCAATAATACTAGACTATGTTTACACACATGACCCTTGAGATATTCAGTATATCCTAGCACTTAAGGGCATTTATAGAGAAGGGAAATAGGAAAGAAAGAAGGGGGTTTCAGAAAAAATTTTGGAACCACATCCTTTTTAAATCAAAGAGAGGGCTATTTTTAGCTCTCTCTTCGAAGTCATACTCTTCAAAATTGTACATTGCATTTACTATGCAATACTTCAAAGTACAGAGTCTTCGTAGCATACATGGAATAACTGTGGAGAGTCAACGAAAAAAGCTACAAGTTTAAAAATGAAAAGTCAACGACTATTGAAAAACTTAACAATTAGTAGTTTATCCTAAATCCTTGCACAATTTTCTAAATAAAACTTAGTCTTTAGCTGATCTTAACTTTCAAAGCCGCACAAATCATACATAAAAGCATAAACTTTAGCAAAATATCAAGTTGTGAATTTCCCGCTGTATGTAGGTAGTACATTTAGATTAATTTCTTCCTGTAGATACTGCTACTCCAGTTCAGAGCTAGATTGAGCCGACTTTTCTCAACATTAAATAGCGATTTGGACCGGTTGCTAAACGTTTCTGGTAGTGTAGCACTCAACCGTTACCTAATTCGCGCCCCTGCATAGTTAATCACTGTTTGGTGAAGGAGCTTCTTTTGGTTCTAGTAAATTACTAGGCAATTTCTAGCTCACCATTTTGTCTTCTTCGCCTTACTCACGCATCCTTCTATGCTTTTAACATCTCTTGTTTTCTAAACTTTCTTGAGAAAAGGCAGAATGATCAGTGCGCGTTCTCAAGCCCATGTCTAAGGCTAGCTAATGTCAATAATGCAAATTTTGAGTCACTGAGTTTTAAAATTGAGATCACATGTTCACTGATACGATCCGTTGCAGTATTTTTTTAGTTGTGATATGCAGTGAATAACTTCTCCCGTGGGAATCAGACTTTGCGGCTAGATTATTGAGCTAGTACAGTAAATTATTGTCAAGCATAGAAGCATTTTTGCATTTCACGTTTTCGTGCCCCTTTGCTTGATTTGGCGCCCATCAAAAATCGTCGCTAAGGGGGTGTGGTCCCCTCTCACGCCGCCACTGGGCAGAGTCCATTTTTATTTTTGCTACTACGCCCTTAGTTGGCAAGAAAATCTTTTTTGAATATCAAATGTATTCTATCTTAGATACGATAGGTTATTTATTACATGACATCATACTCTAACAAAAAAGTTAAGAGAGCTACTGCCCACGGCACCGACGTGCCTGAAAGGTCACCTTTGGAGAGAAATGCAAGCAATATTTGCCATAGTGCTAGCTTTCTTGCAGCCTCACGCTTTCCCCTAAATTTAGCAATTATTTTCCCACACTGTATAGGTGGTGCTGTTTCACATTTACTTGCAAGTTTGGACTGTCAAGGCTTCATTAAGTTTTATTTTATACTTCAACATGCAATGCTTCTATATAAAGCTTTACATATCAATAAGCATGGAGAAAATATTCGAATATTCCACACAGGTCTATCAGGAGGGATTAATTGCTCAATTTGCATCTTAGTGGCCTTTCACATCCTTACTGATACTATACACAGCTATTTTTGCTTGCTTGCAATATTGAAATGATTTTAAATAGGTTAGGAAATAAGTTCACCGCCAGTGCAACGTGTCCTCAAAATAATTGTATGAAACCGAGTATGAATAATAGGAGAGGATTTAATTAAGACTGGACTAAGCCTCATAGTTTATCCCATTCAAAGAATTCTGATCGCTTAATTCTCTTTCAGAATCATAGCAGAGTCAATCATAAATCAATGAAATCGCTTCGAATCACCTCGAAAGCGACAATTCTTAAACTGATGATGCCTAATTTTAGCAACGTACTAACAGTCAATGAGATATGAAGTTGAATAAACAAAATGGCTGTGTAATGTACAGGGACGCTGGAGTCTATTTTGAGTATCAAAATACACTTTATCGTAGATATAATAAGCTATATATTGTATGCAATCATACACTAGTAAAAAGTTCAAGGGGCTGCAGCCCCCAGCTCCTCCGGTTCTGGCGTGCATGAAGTAGTTGTTCAAAGTACTACCTCATGTTATTGAATATATTTTACTTTCAGCACCAGCTAAGATCAATTTTTAAACATAAATGCATTAATTATATATATAAATGTAATGCACATGGGTAAATCATCTCGAATTTGACAAGCCTTTATCAAAATATACAACTAAGAAGATCATGAACATAGCGATAAGATGTAGCTATTACATATTCTGTCTCAAAAACAAGCCCTGGACCAACCCTGCGTTTTTAGTCACTGCTTATCATTATTATTTTTTTCTTTTTCGTAAATGCACAAGTTGTAGAAGCATTAGTATTAGCAGTTGTTGTTTTTACCCTTTTTTGTTGTTTTTAGCTTTGTTTTTGACACGTAGAAATGGCAAGTGGCCAATAATACACTGCCTAATAGTAGAGAGGTGTATGATTGTATTGTAAGATATATTCACTTATATGAAGTTTGAAAAAAACATACATAATTTGTATATAGATACATATTTACATAATACATATATAATAGATATATATATATATATATATAATATATATATATTATATATATATATATATATATATATATATATATATTTCAAAAATTATTCATTTAAGCTATCTCTTTTTGCTTGAATGCCACTATCTCGTACTCAAGGTAACTGGATTCAATAACTATAATTTATGGTGAGCTATGCATTTTTATGAAGCACCAACGAAATGATTATGAAGCGAAATACCACTCTGCGTTTCTAGTCTTATTTTGCTTTTTCCTGCATCTTTCTTAAAGATTCAATCGATAACAGAGCATAAAACAGCATTTCTTTTCATTTCTTTTATATGTAAGCTTTATTTAGTTCGTAATAAATTTATGTACTAGATCTTCGGAAACATCATCTTTAGACATTCAATGCCAAACTTTAAAATTTCCTATTTATATCTTGATTAACAAAGTCAACCAATAGAATAATCATAAAGTTGCAGTAACGAGACTTAGCAACATTACAACACTTATGCACCACAGAGGTGTCGTCGAGGGATAACACAGCGTAACATCGTTATGCATCCGAAAATATTTGGCGTTCAGTGTTATGCTACTTCCTAAAGCAAATTGTAACGTTATGCTTACTAAAATGTTTGGTCTAAACGGTATTGCTACATATTGAAGCAAATGCCGACGAAGTGCTTATAACTTTACAACAAAAGTATGGCCTTGAAACAGTATTGGTGACGTCAGGAAGGGCATCCGGTCCTAAATACTCGTGCAAGACCTAAAGTCCTCTCAGAGGCACCCTCCAAGCCCCAAGGAATTGTTAGAAATGGCGGTAAAATGGAGAGAGATGTTAGCCAATAGTAGTTAAGTTGAGAGAATGGATAGGGAGATTGAAAAAGGGACAATAAGATCACATGATACTTATATTGCAATGACCATACGGGTGCTTTGCTCTTGGGACTTGGGGCCTTGTCTTAAGTCACTCCAAAATACAGTGCAGCTTAGTCTAAAATCTCAAATGACAATCACAGCATCTCTCTCAAACTGCTGACAATAAGTGTGATATCAAAATCTTATCTGCAACCACCTATCAATGCAATGTTCTGAAGCATGTGTCTCTGTAAAAGGCTCAAACATCTTCAAGTGTAGATTGCGGATGTAATGTGACTGGCTTGTGCAAGGCTTGCTTAGTGATGGGGGACTTAGCAGTAGCTAGAAACACCAAATACATTGTAAGCTTTAAGCATCAAAATGTGACGTTTAATGTTGATTGTATTAGCTTTTTTAAAATTGTACCTCAAATTTCATTTTCTACATATGTTACTAAAGGTGCTAGCGTTTGAATTATGCTAAATTAGCCGGTTACATGTCATGTCTCCTCTCGTCCTATAAAATTGCTAAGGTTATCATCGGAAGCAGCATTCTATGAATTAAAGCCTATACTCTCTAAAAGAGAGCAGCAAGCTAAATACAACTTACTGAGAAAGAGCAAGCTCTTAAGCTTCTGTTTTGCCTCCCTAAATAGAAAGTAAAATGCCATCATGCAATTGCTTTCAAATAGGTCTTCAGAAAGCGGGAAGGATAGATATTTGCATAGCTCTTTATATCTAAACTTAAAGCTTCGCATGACTTTATAATTCCCAATTAACTATGGAAAGATGGAATCGGCATATAATGCATTGTATACCTTTGAAAATTGGATGTGTTTGATACTGCTCATTAGTTTCATTATAGCTTAATCAGTGCATTCATGCCGTTGATACCCATTGGTATCCAAATGAGCGAATTCATAGGATCTTCCTGTCTGTTTACATTCTCAAGTGGATGATCTCCAAGATTTTTCCCCTGTCCGTCCGAAATTTGTAAAATGGTTACTCAGAACTTTAGTTACTTCGGAAACTTTCTTACGCATAAACTGAATGATCCAAGTCAATTCAAGGCAGTGTGATTTGCTGATAGTTGTATGCCATATCCTCTTTTGCTGATAATGTCACTCCAAAATGCTTCCAGATATCATGGAATGAAATCTTTAATGTCTTAGATTCTCAATCTAACGGATGAACTTTTCTTTGACACGAAAAGCGCGCACGGCAATCAAATAGGGAAGCCCACGTGAGCGAAAGCAACAGAAGCAATCGCCATTATTCGTAACTGTAAAGAAGAGAAGGGGAAGCAGTTTTACGTGGTAGACATCGTATTATTTTGTGTGTTTGTCAGTAGGAACTAGTTTAAATAAAGGGACTCTGAAAAGCTACTCTTGCTACACAAAACTGCTTCTTGTATCCCTGCTCATAGCAGCAAAATATTGAATTGCATTTTTTACGCTATAGCTCATTTTTTGCTTCAAACATGGGACCACACACCATTTATCACCAGCCAAGGTGAGCGTTGTAAAAGTAATGGCACACACTGGTACAGTGAGGAATAGAAACTTTAAAAGTGAGGAGATGAAGCTAGCCAGTGGGGTGCCGAAGTAGTGGATGCGGGAATGTCACACTTCCACTTTCGGTTGGAGCCGTTGGTAGTTCTATAGTACTCGATTTTACCTCCGTTTCCCCCAATTCCTTGGGGCTTGGAGGTGCCTCTGAGAGGACTTGCGTTCTGGCACGAGCATTTAGGACCGGATACCCTTCCTGACATCACCAATGGCAGGCAGTGGGCTTCGAGCCCAGGACCATATTGGTCTTAGTCGAGTGCATTACCGCTAGGCCATGGCTGCTCGTTGATAGTTCTATAGATTGTCGGTAAAAGAGTGCGGAAGCATCATGGTTTGTTGGTAAATCAGGGGTATGTTGTATCCTATCAGGCAAATGTAGTTTCTACATCGAAACTAGCATCTCACACAAAGAACAAGAGTCCTCAAAAACAAGCGGCTGTTGTCCCGGGTCAAAAGGAAAGCATTGTTTCTGTTCTTCCTTCCGTATCACACTTTCAAGTAACAAATAACTTATGTAGCATTGACCGTCATTTTGCACTCGATTTACAAAAGGAAAATTATGGCGATTTGACATCCACAATAAAATACCGATAGAAATTATAGAAAATGATAAACTGTATTTCTCAATTTCATCACACTGGCTAAAATGAGATACTAGCACGGAGAACTAGAAGCTTCTCATAAAAGCTCTTGCAAGTTTTGATCAGATACGAAACCAGTAATATATTACGAGAGGTCAAAGTACTCTGCAAAATAGGGCTGGTATTCGGCTTAAAGTAATCAGGCTTCTCATTAAGAGAGACAATAGAAGCTCATCTTGACAGCATGGATGACCAGTATCCACTGGGGTTCAATGAATGAAAGAAAGGGACTTATTAAGTCGATATACTTCTATTAGCAAAAACATGAGAAAAACTCAAGAGCTTACAATCGTAAACATAATGGTTTAAATTAAAATAGCATCTACTTGCACAAACTCTGTACGAATTTGCCCTAACCAGAAAAGGGATAAGCAGCAGTTATGAATACAGTAAATGAAACTTCTGTCAAGCAGTATATTAGGGTGACTACTAAGAAATATGCATTACTTATCCTTCACAAAAACATCAGTAGACAAACTGAAATCCTTTCCTTAAAAAAGAAGCAAGTTGCCACAAATAGGATTTTGGTACAGAGCTTGTTAATTATGAAAGATGGGCACCTAGATAGAAGCAGAAAGGAAGATTAAGAAGATGTATAATGCATTTACGGCACTACTAGGGAAAAAAGACGAAATGCATATTAAGGAAGAAACTGGCGTAGTGTTAGCTCAGAGATGGTAGACATTGACTATCGCATTTTCACAGCATTCACATGAAATGGTGCGAAATACCTGGTCACGCTCTGTGTTTGGCCTCTATAAAGGCACAACCTGACAATATTTCTAAGTTTTCATATGTAAAGAAACTGCATGTACTGTACATGTAAGCGGGGTCTTAAATGGTGTAAGCTCGAGGCTGGATGATGGGTATACTTTATTGCTGTAAAGTTCTTGGTCTCTGGGAGGGCCTGTCAGCTCTGCTTGCAACGTTTTCGACAACTGCGATGCAACAAAAACGACAACAATCTTATCTAGGGTGGAATCTTTTTTTGCAAATGCAGCCTCCTCTAATGACGTATATAAAGTCACCTACACATTCCACAACACCCTTTTGATTCTTCAATCTCGACGTGAATTCTAGTATACAGTTTTAAAGCCACTTTCGCCGTCATACTATGAACGCTAATCTTGAACAGGAGTATGCCTCTATTTCTAGCACGCAAACAGTTCATCATGCTACCCCCAGCATAAATGAATGTGATTTATATGAAAGTAAAATTTTTTGCCTTGCTTGATGCATACTTCATTTAAAGATAAAGAAGACAATTCGAAAGCGATTCTCTTTCATAGCAGTTATTTTTCCAGCATGTGGTTACTGGAGTATTCTCTATGTTAATCTCATTAAACTTCTTTACGTGCCTAACTCTTTTGCAATTTGAACAATAAAAGACAGTGAGAAAGCTCTTGAATAGCTTGTACTTTATGAGCATGCTGGCTAACCTTTCATTGAGAAAGAATTCCATTCTCATGGAATTACTGTTGAAAATATTTGAGAAAGCTCTATAACATAGCTGATTATCTCCTCCAATTGTACCAGCGAAAACTACTGAAATATTCCGACTTTCTTCTACAACTCAAACTTCATTTGCCACTTTCATGCTCTTTTGTGTTTATTTAGAAAGTTTTTATTTCAAGTTTTATTTATACATTAGCCACATTTGCCCTTCTTGCAGGTATGCAACTGATACCCCCAGATACTATACTTGTGAAATTCGTTCTGTTACATGTGAGCAACTATGGGAAATGCTATAACGTTTATATTGCTTGCCTCCGTCTTCTAAAGAAAAAACCTCTCCAAGGGCATCTAAGCTTTCATTTAGCCACAAACTGATCAAAGTCTTCAGCATTTTCTCTTACAAAATGTAAATATAACATTTTCATAGCGATGCATGAAACTTGTGAAGCATTGGCTGGATGAGTTTTGTGTTTAGCTTTCGTCTTTTGCTTGGCTTCGTCATTTTAAAGCTATTAAGTAATTCTCTCACACTAGCTGTCAAAACTTGCAAAACACTATATCTTACCCATACTTTTAAAGATCTTCAACTGTGCTTCAGGAAGACGTGTATGTGGTACGTTCAAAATATAATGTTTTGCTTCATAGATTTCATTATGTACTTTGATTGCCATATACTGTATTTTGCATGGGAGCTCCACTAACGAAGTTGGATATGTAGTCACTAGTGTCAAAATATCATTACAGAGCTTGGTTTGATACATTTGAATTGTAGAATATTTTCATCATCCTCAGAGTATCTACATCCTGAGCTGTAGTTTTTATTTTCCACGATACTGCAAACACTCTGGTGTTCCTCAGGATTTAATCTCTGGCTCTTTGCTTGACGCTATTTGATTGAGTCTGCAATTTGGATTCTTTGCAGCTTTTGATGACTTCCCACTACTTATGTAGTGAAATTTGCATATAGATAATTGAAAAATCTCTGAAAGTTGACTTCTGCTAGTTTTTTTGTAAAGCAAGATATAATTGCAGTTACTCCTGTCAGACCAAACTTATTGTATATGACCCAATAGAGGAATTAGCAAATTTGCTATTCTCAGCTAATGACAGACGAAAACTTTTGACTGATAAAAAAGATATTTTTAATTATTGAATTGTTGATCAGTTCAACGTCATGGTCACAAAGGAACTTTATCTTAAAATAACGACAAGATTTATGATCAGGTACACCAACTTTAGGCAAAACTGGCAATTTATGCCACTCCTTCTTAATCGTTGTAATGAGGTATTGCGTACCCCTTCTGCATCCGGCTTATGCAAAAAATGGTGAAAATATAAGCATCCTTTTTCTTTTGCGTGCACATCTTTTAAGAGCTTTTCATTTTCAAAAGAAAATTGAGACAGGATTGATGAAATTTGAATCCTTTTGAATGTAAAGCCTAGCACACACGGAGACAGATTTTTGTGTTTCAAAGATTCTTGGCGAGATCAAACATGTTAAATCTGGAAAACTGTTTGAAACACAAAGTTTGCCCTTCTGCGTGTCTTCTGCTCCTATGGAGAAAGTTTCCCCGGCATATTCCCGGTGAAGCGGGAATCTCGGTCAGTAGAGATCTCACCTCATATATCTAAACCATATGATATCATAAAAGCTCTCACATCAGACAATATTTTCCCGGCTAGCCGAGATCTCGATTGAATGCTACCAGAATCCCGTCTAGCCGAGGAAACATTTTACCATATAAGCACATTTCCCCGGCAAAGCGGGAAAATGATCTTTGTTTGCACAGATCATGTGGTAATAGTTTCCCCGGCAAAGCGGGAAAACGTCGTCATATAAGAGGTTAAAAATTATTTCCCCGGCTAACCGGGATTCTCGCTTCGCCGGGAAAATGCCAGGGATACGTTCTCCATATGAGCAGGCCCTTATTTGAAAGGGGAGGGCTAATTCTGTAGCAGTCAGAGATGGTCAGTAAGGCATGTTGTTTTTGAGACGATATATAAGTCCAATGAAAAAGAAAGTAAGCAAAAACTAGAATCGAAGGTATTTACTAACATAACAAACAATCTCCAAACAGTTTATTTTTAAAAAAATTAGAAACATTCAAATATTTTAGGACGGTGACCCTTCAGCAGTGCTGGTTTTCAAGAGGCACTCCATAACATAGATTACAAAATAAACATACTATATCTAAAATCGAATAAAGTGAACCTAGAACGGTCCTAAAAGCATTGATCAAAAATCAAAACTTCCTAAAATACTAAAAACGCCCCTAGTAACTAATATGGATATTAGCGATAAAATAATTAATCGAAAAATTACTTGGAAAAGGGACAGATTTAAGAATTCTGAGATGAAATTTGACAAGAATCTTTAAATAGTAAAAAAACGTCATATTTAGTGCAATTGAACAGTGATTTAAGTGATAACTTTGATAATCGAGCGCCCCCTATAGGGGCTAAGAAATATTTTAGGGTCTGGGCTTATGCGAAAGGGGGCTTATACGAGAGTGGGGCTTATTCGAAGTTAGGCCTTACTTTGCTACAGTATTTTAGGGTCTGGGCTTTTTCAAAGGGGGCTTATTCGGGTTTGGGGACGTGATCAAAGATTTTCGCTATACCTCTTGATGATAAAGGCAAGTAGAGAAAATGACCCAGTATAAAAGACTTTCACAAGTTGACTGATTGAAAGGTATTTGATCTCTAACAAATTGGATTTTATATGTCAAAGCCTTTATATTACAGCCAGTATTATCAAATACAGCCCATTCCAATATCTTCAGTTGTATTCACTAAGTGGTATTAGGCCTTGCTAAATGATATTGGAGAGTTCTATCCAATACTTCTTTTTAAGATCAATAATATTCGATGCAGGGGTAAAATTCCTGATTTCAAAAATTTTGTCATTGATATAGCCTCATTTAGCTTCCATTTTCGCAGTTGACTTTGCAAATGGTCAATTATTGTTGTTGATATGTAGTTACTCTAGTGTCTCTAATAGACAGCCTCCGTATAATAGTTTCGGGATAATTTTCCTTTCCCCCATTGCTTATTAACACCCCCTTCTATTACTTTTAACAAATCGATCATTAGCAGAACACGCAGAGAATTGAATTACCTTTTAATAAAACAATTTACCATCTTGAACGGCCTTCTCTTAGCACCCCTTTTCTATTGAAAAGCTGCCGTCATGCATACCCCCTTCTATTATCACCCTCTTTTTATCGAAAACAAGCCGACATGAATGCCCCCTTCTATTCGCATCCCCTTTCTTTTAAAAATTGGCCGATATGAGCACTCCGTTCTATTGCCCCCTTCTATTAGAGGCACTGGAGTATTTGCTTCAATGCTTTTATATGACAGCGAAGTGGCTGACCGAAGGAATTGGTTAGCTAGAGATTACGGATACTACTTGGAATGGACGAGAGATCATAACATTTACATACATAGATTACAGAAAAAAGCAGGCAAGCAAATAGTGGCTGTGGAAGTAATTCTAAGAATCGTTGATAGTCGTAGTTGCTCAGCCTTCTGGACTTCTCAACATGAATAGCTTTTAAATCAATGACAAAACTGCTTGAAATTCTTTGACGATTGTCAGTGCAACGACAGTGAGTCTTAAACTTCCATAGCTAGTGGCAACTACAAGTAGGGAGGTCGGTCACGTGACAACACCGACTAAAATCATACACGTTTTTTTATAAGAAAAAAGTTTAGAAGAAAATGAGGCTCAAATCGTCAAAATCTTAAGAAAACTGTATGAAAATCATGAGGCTCAATTTCCAAAATTAAGTGTTGCTATAGGCAAAAAATCGGTATTTCGTCGTTATTGCATTCAAAATGTTAAAGATGGAATGCAAATTCATGTATGCAATATTATTAACGAAAGTGTAAACCACTCTAGCCAGTTTATTTCAGCAAAAGTTAAGAAAAATTTAAGAAAATCTCAAGCTCAATTTCGGGAAAAGTCAAGAAAATTGAGAATCAGGCAAAATAATGACTTCTTATTTAAAAAATGTGTACATAAATCACTATGTTGCAAAGCACACGCTGAGCAGAAAGTTCTGTCGAAATGCTTCACTATCTAAAATGTATTCTTCTAGTTCAAATATTTTTAAAGAAATTTGCTCATTTTGTACAATTAAAGATCATATAACACTCATTAAGTTTGTCTCATCCGATTTCATTGCTTCAAATATCAAAATATTCAAAATTCAACCGGCTTTTCATTTTCGTCTTCATGTTTCTCATGTGCTTCAAAGTAAAAAATCACCTAGCCTCCCTGCTAAAAGAGTAGATGAAGCTAAAACGCGAAATACAGCTAAATATTATGATATTATGAACGGTTTATAGAATGAAAGATTTAACATAGCTTTATCTTGATATTTGTACAGTTGGCCTACCTTCAGGAAGAAGACAGCTTTATTTTAAATTTGAAACATATGTCGCTATAAATACCTTTTGTTGTATTCTTCAAAACACAGAATTGATCACAGATTTGGTTTTAAAGCAACCAGACGTACCTTCCTCATATCGAACCTAATATTGCATTCTCCATAACAGTGCTTTAGCCACAGATGAGCGCAGTTTGTAGTAACAATCCTGTGTGGAAGAAAGCAGCAAGCTTACTAAAGTATTTGTTATTAAACGGTTTCAAGTTATTTCAAGCTAGTCTTTGGTGTTTACATAAACATCTCTTCAAAGTGCTGTTGCAAACAAACCAATTGATATGAAGACTCTGAATTGAAATTAAAAAGAAATTCCGACAAATTAATTGTACCTCAACTTTAACTATTAGTTACCAAACAGGCTCCGTTTCTTTTATTTCGTTGTCTTTTCCATCTTCAATGTGCTTTACCTGTTTTATGGCCACTAGCTACCCAATATCACTTAAATTCACGCGTAGCTTATTTCCGCATATTTTGGTTTCAGTAAATAGTACAATAAGTAAAGAAACACTTTCAACTCAAAGACAAAAAATTTACTTTTTTGACAAATATTTAATTTTCATCATTCTTTTTGAGGCTCAGAATCATTGAAATTTAAGAAATATTAAAGGATAAGCTTCTTCAAGACATGGGAGTTTTTTCCTAGTTATAATACTGCTTTCAGATGTACTATTGTACTTTTGATACAAAATATGAACTCTTGCTTAGTTTTAAGATGTAGTAAAATATCAGCAAAGATTGGAATATATTCCTTGAACTTTTAGGCAAAGTTACACTATTGGTATTTAAAGAACAATTGAAGAATAATTCTAGGCTCAAAATCAGACAAATTCAAGAATATTGAGGCTCAGAAAAAAGTTAGGTCCTCCTACAAGACCTCAGCCTGTTTGCAGCTTTTTTTCAGGCAGGCAACTCAGTTAGGTATTGGGTGAGATTCCAATCCGCTTTTATCAAATAGGGTAGGACTTTCCCCTCAATGAAAATACCATATTCGTATACGTTTTTTGCAAAACTATAGACTCGGTGTGGGAGTGTATTACTTTGTTGGAAGACAAAATGCCTATCTCTTCTATCATAGTTGGCAGGAATATATTTTCTCGCTGCAAGAGACACTTCTAGCATTCCCTTTCATGCAACATAGCACCAGCTCTCCATACCCGCAACCATTAGGCATTATTCCCCCCTCCTCCCCAAAAAAACACGATGCGTATTGCATTCCTGAATCTTGTTTGAAAGAACTTTGTAGGTTTCTATTGGTAAGATGCCAAACCCTAAACATTGTGGTATAGCTTCTAAACACAAAGCGGCAAGCTTTCGGAAAAAACATCATTATAGTACAATACTTAGCTAGCTATTAGCTGAGATCCTACCTGCAGCTCAAAACTTTCTGGCTTTCAGCGTTGTGCACTTTGCATACACGTTTTCTTTTTATAAGAAAATCATTATTTTGCCTGAGCCTCAATTTTCTTAACTTTTCCCGAAATTGAGCCTGAGATTTTCTAAACTTTTTCTTAAGTTTTCCTGAAATAAACTGGCTAGAGTGGTTTACACTATCGTTAATAATATTGTATACATGAATTCCATCTTTAGCATATTGAATGCAATACCGACGAAATACCGAATTTTTTGCCTATAAAAGCACTTAATTTTGAAAATTGAGCCTCGTGATTTTCTTACTATTTTCTTAAGATTTTGACGATTTGAGCCTCATTTTCTTATAAACTTTTTTCTTATACAAAAAACGTGTACGCTAGAAACTTTATTTAGCAATTTGTTTATGCTTACTAGCGACGAAACATCTGACGTCAGCAAATATCTTCATACTTTCCCGCCACAATTTCAATGCTGGCCTTAGCAAAATACACTCCCATACAAAAGGCATGGAAACGATTGGGAGGCTAGAATACTCTTGCTATTTCTTCCTCTTTAGTTATTGGAGAGTTGAGCTATGGTTTTTAATTAAAACAAAACAGCCATAAATTTTCTGTGAATTTTTGATCCGAGTTGGACTAGGACTCGAACTAAGTTTCAGGCCATGTAGGACACAAAATATCCCTGTTTCTAAACTGCATGTTATGATTTGCAGTCGTAATGAAGATGTAGTAGACTCCTACAAGAGTATCTCAAAGTTGATTTTGTGCTTTGGCTCACTTTACTTTGAAGAACTTTGCGCTAACAACGGGCACTGACATTTCAGGTGCACAGGTAAAGTCAGCCTTTTCTGTTACTGCCAAGATGCTCTCAACATATTGCCAAAGCAAAGTTCTCTATTGTTAATCAAAGTTAGTTTATATGTAATTTCTAAGTACACCATAAGCAGCTTACTTGGCAAAGCCAAATTTGCTTGCAATTTCTCTGAGTTTATAGCCTATTCCTTGCAATTTTTGATAGCCACCTTGTCTTTCCAGCAAAATTTCCTTACCTCTAGCACGTTAAAGCATTTATCAATAACTCCCCTTTCTCTTTGTATTGTTTCGTATGAAAATGATGCAAATGTTTCTAGAGACGAATATATCAACGTACATTGGAAAGATATGACGCGTACAAACAGGATTCACTTGTGCCCTTCACGCCAAAAGGATTTCGAGATTAGGCCTATTGGTTGGCTCGTTTCCATACTTTTTGCAGGGTAGTGTACATGTGCTGAATTTTTGCCGCCATTTTGGATATGGTGGAGAAATGTTTATGTGAGGCTATTTTACGTAGTTTATAAGACAGTAGTGCTCAGCAAATCTCTGGTGAGAATGTCAAGAAAGTTTCGGTACTGGGCCTAACAAAATTTATAAAAAGACGTGCAATTGTAAGTCAAAATGTTCAACCTCACTGAACGCATTTGAGCTTGCGCACAGTAAAGATGTTCAGCCGAGTAATCAGGTAAACGGAACTGTGCAGCTAATTTAGTTATTTTAATAGTAAGACTACAGTACATGCTTGGCTCTTATTAGCCAATAGGTGTTGTAGCAAGTCAGAACTGGCTATTTGGCACATCAGTTTTAGGCTCTAGATTGATGATCAGTACATTTCTTGAGGCAAATCATGTTCAGCAGAAATTTTCAAAGTTTGTGCGTCAGCCTGACCCCATTATTTATTAAGAATCATGGTAATGATATTATGGGAATTTTTTCAGAACTACTAGGATTTATATTTAATCAACACTCTTCTGAGGTCCACTCAATATTCTAGGGCCGTAAACTTCTAGGGCCGCAAAACAGGGGACGGGGGCGTGGCTCCCCACATCTTTCAAATATGCTGTACAAATTTTTGCAAGATTGATGACTCCTAGCCCAAATGCAACTACAAAATAATTAGCAGTCACTTAGATTAAGAAAGCTAAAAGATTCGACTACTGTGCACCGTGCAGGCTGGTGGAGCTTGGGCTAAGTAAGCCATTTGCAAAAGATCTCTTGTACCGTTTTCCCTCCTAGTTAAAGAATTTTACCGTACGGGATCTTCTGAAACTGATTAGTTGAGAAGGCATATATACATTCATACATATATACATTTGGGTCCAACCCAACTGGGACCATTGGACCGAATGAAATGGGGTCAAATGCTGTCTCATAGCTCCCCATTGCCTATGTCTATGTATATTGCACTTTCTAGATGTATTATTTGTATCTAAAAAGTGAAATCATTCTAATTTCACCTAACTGGCATGGAATCATCCGACAGTATTTTTACCTTCTGCCTATGTGTGGATTTAATTCTATAAGCTAGGCCCAATAGGTTTGAATCCAGCTCCCACACCGACTCTGTGGACCATTTCACTCTCCGATTACGAAAACGAGCGAGCTTTTAGATCACCAATACACCTTCTGTTGAAAGATACTTTAATGAGACCAAAACAAACACTGTACTACAACTGACCAAATAAGCATAGTGCAAAGTAAATAAAACAAGGTGGAAACATATAAAACGAGGCTTACTCATGGTTTCCATTTTCAGGAAGTTACCGCAGGCCTAAGTAAGCCTCTCAAGCAGGCTCCTCAAGCTTTTGCGACCAATCACCTGGTTGGCGACAAAATTTCTGACTTTAAATGTACGCAAAAGTTACATGAGCTAATGGCCTAGAATGAACGGTGTTCAAAGCAAAGATAATTATTCAGTTGCTGTTACCAATCTTTGCAATAATCAACAGAAAATAGCAAATTTTCAAATAAATATTTACAGAAAATTGGTCCTGGCCTCTCGACCAAGCTTTCTAAAGTCGAACTATCATTGGTATATTGCCCAAGATGAATTTAGCAGCCATAGATATAGAAAGTATTAACTTGAAATTTTTTGTTGTCAAAGTGGTATTTATCTATCGAACGGTTATTTCGTAGTTTTTTTCCAATTTTCGTCGATACACTGACCTTCAGAGAGCAAAATCATCCTTCTTTCTTATCATTGTAGTACAACAGACCCTACTGCTTAGGGTAATGAAATACTTTTGACTTTACCGAAGGTGTATATTTTCGTTGCTTTTTCATGAATGCAAAGTAGCCAATCTTTCTGCCTTTTTAGTTTTTATGAGTGGAACATTTAGGCCTATTTTCCCCACAGCTATATATGAATTTGAACTGTTATTATCACAGCTAGCAAAGATTTTGAGCTCTATTAGCCTATCATGACTGGACTAACCAACAAGTTCATGCAGAATTGAACATTATCTGTAGAAATATCACAGAGATTGTGAAGTCCAGAAAGAAGCCACGTAGATAAATATATACAGAACTTGATTATATCCAAACAACTATATACATATCAGTGAAGCATAAATCGTAGTAAGCGGAAAACGTGTTGTAAATCGTATCGAAAAAAACTGCTAACCAAAACTATGAGTCACTAACAATATATTGATACTCGGTTCCAATCCCCTACAAACGAGTGAGTCCCAGACCTCAGTACTTGACAGAGATGTAAGGAATGTCAGCAAACAGTAAGCCTTGTACATTTTCACTGTCTGTTCTGCTGCAACTGTCGTGCACATTCATTTCGCGCCGTAACCTACCATGCCTCGTTTTCATTTTACATTCCCCCCATTGCCCCCTTACTTTAAAGTTAAAGGCCAAGCTCCTTAGGCGATTTTTATGACGACTGTCATAAAAATCGTCTGAAAATCTCTCAATGACATATGCGCAATAGAAAACGGAATCGTTATTGAGGTCTTCAACGAGGTCGTCAAGCGCTCTACGAAAATTTAAACTGGTTCTAACGTTTTGTCGAGCGCTTGACGATCGTCCGGATGATTCTAGTCCCTACTGCGCATGTGTCTTCTCGAAGTTTTCAGACGATCATCACAAAAATCATCTAGTGGAGATCGGCCTTAACGTAGCGATAAGCAAGGCCACAGTAGCGTGGTTCTAGCAACACAACAACAATAAGGAATACCCCAAGACAAAGCAATAAAAAGTCCATCTCATTCAACTTACCAAATCACGCCCAGCACCCTCTCAATTTCTTCCTTAAATGGAAAAAAGATAGCTTTGACGTCTTATGAAGTATAATTGACAGTTTTTCATTTTTTATTCTCAATGAAGATTGCCTTTGTACATTATTTGATGCTAGATCTTTCTACTGCAATTAGTGTTTCTGCATTCTGTCAAGAGGGGCGGATCCAGGGAGAAATCTGACCAGAGCTCAACCAAAAACTCGTAAGCGTGGCAGCATGGATGTGCCAGTAAGTGTGAGGCTTAATAAACTTGACTCGCTAAAATCTAGCAACAGCTCAGCTGAATGCCTGACTTCGTTACAAAAATAAACAGTTAAAAACGGAAATAGTGTTGGGCGGAAGTACAATTCAGCGCAACAGCCAAGTGCAAGGAAGTAGGACGCAGTCAATATGTTGAGTTCAGAGGCAAGGGGCACCCTTGCAAACAAAAGAGACAAATCTATAAGCTGCAAAGGGGGACCTTACCAACAGTTTTATGAAACTTGGGAGGGGCACGTGTCCCCTGTACCCTAGGGCTCCTACGTACATAGTCAAATGGCCGTAATATTATCCAAATAGTAGAAGCGAATTACCTCACTGGTGTTACCTTGGCAAGCAGGGAACTGCAGCTCTGAGAACTAGCATCATGGATTTCTCTAATCGATTCAGACATTTCTAGTACCTCAAAGTAATTAATTGCCCATTCTCATGTAAAGCACTCGACAACTACCGTCTTTCTCGCCACGAGGGCACTGTTTCAACATCAACAATATCACGTGTAGTGCTCATGTTGACATAGTCGAGCCCTGGTGACGGAGTATTGTGATTGGCTAAGAGAAATTGAGCTCTGGTCAGGGCAATGTTTCATTGGATGAAAAAGAATATTTACATCTGACCAGGGCTGGTGCCAAGCCTTTTTACGAAATAGAGAGATCTGATTGGATCCAGAGTAGTTGAGCCTCTGTATATTACAGACTCACCAGGGCTCAGAAGGAATGCAGCATGTGATAGAAAAGCTGAATAGTGATTTGGCTAACATATTTCCAATGTGATAACTGATTGGATAACACTTTCTTCTGCGTCCACAAAAGACACCTGGTAACTTAGGCGTGGTTATTCTGAGAAAGAGTGAAATAAACAGAGATAGGGCTTTATTAGCATTGTTAATGAGGAGCAAATACTGGTGAATGTTTTTGATAATTCCCGTTTTAATTCAGCCAGTTATTTAGGATTGAAAATCTGACCAGTGCTCCAGCCCTGGTAGCCCTGGTCTGGATCCGCCACTGAATGCTGCGCGAGTTTATAGTAGAATGATGGTGACTGTCAAGTATACAAGTAGCAGATAGAGAAACAGAATGATGAAAAAATAATATGATGAAATTCTATCAAATACTGCTTACAAGGTACAGCGAACTTATATAGTGAGTCAATTCCTGTAGAACTGCTCAGCTATTGAGACGACTATAGTTGCTAGAAAAAAGTGAATACAGAGGATTGATGTAGGTTCTAAATATAAAGTGCATTTACTACAATCTGCATTCATATGAGCTGTTTTTGTACGTTCACTTTTTACAATTGGCTGCTAGGCTTGTTGCTGCAATAACAAATCTGGCATCCATCCTTATCAACGTAATAGCCAAATTTGCATAACTTGTTGCACTTCAACTTCCAGCAACGGCATTTACACTTAATGCACCAATGCTGATCGATGTAATACTCAGGTCCATTCTCACACTGAGCCGGACACTTAGTTGGTTGGCAGATTGATTTCCTGCATTTGCATATTGGACAGCGCTCCGAATCAAGATCCAATCCAAACGGGCACTTCAAGTTGCAACGGTTATGTTCACACTTACAGACACAAGACTTACATCCATTCACATCAACCTCATACCCATTTTTACATTTGTTAGGACAAGATGATGTATTAGGACAATCAGTGTTCTTGCAATAACAGAGTCGACAACCATCGCCGTCGAGCTGATACCCAGTTGAACAGTTCTTTTTGCAGTCAATCTTCGGGCACTTGCATTTGCATGACTTGCAGCCACTCTCGTCCACATAATGTTCATAGCCAATCTCACACTGTTCTGGGCATTTCAGGGGTGGGCAAGACTTCTCCTTGCAATTGCATATCTTGCATCCTTCATTGTCAGTTGCAAAGCCATTGGGACATGTCAATGAGCACTGCAGTGGCTTGCAATAACATTTACACGTCAAGCAGCCATATTTGTCTAGCTGATATCCATAGGAGCAGGTACGCATACAGTGCTCTTTAGGACAGGCTGCGAATAGAAAGTAGAGTTGTTACTTATCGATAATAAATCATTGCCACCATTTTCAAATCAGCTTTCAATAATCTTAATAAAGAGTCTTCTATAAACTGTTGATTCAAAAGTTCATGCATTGTCATCACTAACTAAAAATCTACAAAAGCGTTTGTGCAAAAAGTTCTATCAGGATGGATTGTGGTAGATAGAAGAAAAATGAAGAATGCTTCAAAACATATTATACATGGTGCGCTTTATTTGAAGGGTAGAAAATGGGTAAAACGGGCCTAGATTTAGCTGTGACCAAGTTTGCTGTCAAATTCCTGAATTTTCGTTGATGAATATGGTATGGAGAATTTAAATATGACCAGAGCTCTCAGCCAATCAAAGATTTGAAACTTGTTCTATGGCAGCTATGTTCCTAGCTCTTTCCTCCATGAAAAATCTTTTTAAAAGTATATGCTAAGGATATGCCTTCCAACTGAGTTTTATACTGTATATCCCAACAAAGTAAGAAGAAACAGAAGAACCAGTCAAAGAATCGTTGGAGGGGCATCATTTTTACTGTATGATGATGAACAGATGGGAATATGAGAAACCTCTGATTGCAGAAGCTACAAAATGGATGTTGAATACACACTTTTTATAAGACTGCTGTATTCTCCGCTGCCAAAATATTCTTTAAGGTTTTTGCTTTTGACCCTTCGATTATTGTTACATTATTCTTACCATCAAAGGAATATATTGAAATGTTTGCTGATGTCTTGCTTTAAGATGCAAGAGTAAATCTAAAAGCAGCATTATATTTTGATTATACAAGAACTGTAAACCTTATTGAAGCTTTGGCCTTGGAAAATTCTTAAATCATTCTTAAATTTTAACAATACCTGCCGTAACATTCTTGAAAGTTGTGTTCTGATAGAAAAGTGCTTACGCTGCTGTATAGATAAACCGTAATGATGTCATGGCAACTACGGTTGTTTTATACATTAGGATTGCTTTTTCGAGGGATTAACGTTACAATTGCAGTGGTACTGTTGCAGGGGTGGTGCCAGAAAACATGCTGCTGGGGGGGGGCTAGAGCTGTCACAGTGCCGACAGTGAGCGGTGTCAAAGAATTTTAACGGACAACACTTGTCGTGTTGGTTAAAGGACTAAAAAGAGAAGGTCATGGATATTACGAATGTTCCAACAGTGCCTATAAATTTACGTGCCATCGGGAACTAGGTAAAATTCTGGGGGCTATAGCCCCCCCCCAAGCCTCCCACTAGCGCCAACCCTGTACTGTTGGTATTGACTCATAAAATGTTGATCATCCTTGTTATTGCATCGCTAGACTAGCAATATCTGTGCATCATAATCAGGGACTTCTATGGAACTGCACCTTACGTCCCCATCTCTATTTTCTGCTCTCAACTGTACTGTAGTTATAGTATGTTCATCATGCTAGTTCAAGAAGGTAAATAACCTGCTTCATGATGTAAATGTGCAGAGTCTGCGCTCTTTCTATTTTACGCATCTGCTCGTGAGGTTTTTAAACTAGTTTCTTTAAACTATATTAGCATTAGTGCAAGTATCGATACGTAAAGAACTTCTGCTTGCCTCCTAAATGTTTCAAAGGTTGAAATCGGGAAATACTGTGAGAAACACAGCCTGATAATAAATTGAAGAACAAGCGCCACGACGAAAATCATAGTCAGGTTCAGTTTACATTTTTATATATGAATCAATACTACCATTGATACTGACCATTCCAGTAGACGGAGACTCTACCAGTGACAAATTATCGTTGACAAATCCTTTGTTCACTACCATTGCAATAATAAGACCTTTCGGAGCGTACTTGTCCCATCATCATTTAAGTGTGGAATTAAAAGTGAGGGGTGTATATAACCTAAGTGAGACATAATGGAACAATAGGACGTAAACATGCAGAAAAAGTAAAGGACGTGTAAAGCGTAAACAGACAGAAAATTCCTATATATGGAGATAAAAGTAGACAAAAGGAACTGAACAGAGGAAAAGAAATTTCGATAGTCCTAACTACTAAATCCTCAATTTCATGGAAGGATTGCACTGGTAGGCATTAAATTTTTGACTAGATTGTTTCTGGGTAATAAACCAGGCACCCCGATGTAGGGGGGCCGGGGGGCCATGGCCCCCCACTTTTTTGCCAAAATATCATAAGAAGAAATGTTAAAATATCCTTGGTTATTACTGATTATCGGTTTAAATCGAAGATCGCATGAATGAAAGGGATAGGCTGCTTGATAAGAGAAATTTATAGCAGTGCTGAGTGATTATTAAGAAGTAATCATTGTGATTATACCCCCTAAGAGTACCATCGGACATGCTCCCCTATTTGGAAATTTTGGCCCCCCCCCACTTTCAAAATCGTATCGGGGTGCCTGTAAACACATGTTAATGGGCTTAATTCACGCTGATTCTGAATATAAAGCCCCTGCTTTGACCCCTATATCAGGTTTTATCTCTAAAGGCAATGATTATCGCACTACCTCACCTTGAGCTCAAAAGAAAGGGTTGGAGTGAACGAAGAGAAATGAGTTCTTATTCAAGAAACATCCCACCTAACCTTGGGGCTGTATCACAATGTATTAGCACAACTTTATTCCATCAAATAATTTCTTTAACACAGCTAATTTCTCTTCAGTATCACCCCCCCTATCTAAATAATGAAAGGTCCCCAATTCGATTGATTAATTCAAAATCTAAATGTTTCCAAACCTTCAACAAAAGAGGCAATCCACATACTTTCTGTTTTGACTTACCTATGAGTAAATTATTACTTTCTTTAAGACTGAATTTTTCCAGCAAATCAGCTACTCCTACACATCTATTGTAGAGCTTCTTGTCATATATTTCTGATTCTATTGTCACTTTCTTGACAAATAGCTAATTTCTACATGATGTAATTAGGACCTGCTCCTTTAAATGGAGTAAAGCCCAGCATTATGTGCTTACGTATCTTTCAGTAATTGTGATTAACGACTTTTCAAGATGACCCGAAATTATGACAAAAGGAATGGCAGAGGACAGAAGAAGAGGATGTTAGTGAAGAATAAAGTTGCTTCCAACAACAAAAGGAGTCGAAGAATCAGAAGTAATGGGTCATTTGTGATGATTAAAGTGACCACAAAGTAAATGATTTATTGATTTGTAAGATAAAATTGATTTTATCTGTTCAACTTTCCCTGACAAAGATATCTCTTTACTCTACTGAAGGCGTGATCCAGGTAAAAAATTAACGATGAAGACAAGCACTTGTTGTTGCAACCATTGGTGGGTTTTCAAGAAAAATATGGGTGGCAAAGGTGCTGAATTTGCCGAGTATTTTAGAATTAGCCGAGTCTTTCTTGAGTACACGTGTTTTTCACAAGAAAAAGTTCACAAGAACATTGAGGCTCAGACAAAATAGTGGTTTTCTTCTTTAAAAAACATGTGTTCAGTCTTTAGACTACTACTTTGCTAAGAATTTTCTTACTCGATAGCACCTGGAGGGAGGGAAATGTTGTCTTGCTAATGTCCAGTATTGGTTGCAACTTCGATGCTAGGTAAGGAAGAGGTTGTTTTCATTCATAGACATCGAGGAGAGTTTTCTTTTTCTATGTTGGACATAACGAGCTTGGGATGGCATTGAACATTGGTTCCTAAACTGGGGAAGTTTAACATTGTAAGGGGGAATTTGAAGCTACCATCACCGATCACAAAAGATGTTGAAGAAAATGTCACTGTTCTGGATAATAAACTGATGCCTAATGATTCCAGCTAGTGTTGATCCATGCATGCATGCATAGTTGCAGAATACTTTAGTGAGGAAGGAAACCCTTTCATTATATTGTTGCCAAGGCAGGACAGCAAGAAAAGGTTGGGAAACACGGGCATTGTGGTTAGAACGGTCATTGTGGTTGAAACGGTCATTGTGGTTAGAGCGAGCATTGTAGTTAGAACCCTTTCTTCCTGTCTGGAGAGTCGATGGTTCGAGTCCCACTCGGTGCCTTGGCTGAGTGCTCGCTCACTGTCCTCCCAGAAGCGAATGGGTACCTGGTGGCAACACTGGGGGATAGAGGTGGTGAGGCAAGGACCTGATCGTCCTGTTTCACATATCGATGGATCAGAATAAGTGTGCTCTCTCGAAGCCACTCCACACGTACCTTGTTAGACATAAACCAATCTGAGCGAACCAATTAATTTGCATTTTCTTGTAGTGGCTAGAAACAGCATAAATAGATGTGGATTTAGAGCAATTTAAATGTTACCCTTCAATGCCTAGTACTAAAGAGAATGGCGTTTGTTTCCTCCTTGACGTCTTTACTCTTTGTTTCCTTGTCAACTGATTTAGGGCGGGGATGGTGATATAACTTTGCAAAATGATCTCAATCTTAATCTCAATTTGCCCATAGTGATCATCCTTGAATTCTTTGAATCTCGCCAATCACAGACATGGCGAACAAGTTAATTTTAGTGTTACCAATGCCCTTCTGTTAGTAAGAAATTTGATTCCTCGTCAAGTTCTAGATAGTACTATAGGATCAAGGGGACACCATTGCTAAGTTTTCTGAGTATTCAGCCTCTGGTTAGCTAAATATGCCGAATTTTTGCCCAGTCAGTGGGACATGTGTGTGCCTTGCTCCCAGGGGTATTTTTAGCCAGAAAAATCTCTGGTTCGGGGGAAAGAGAGATTTTTGATCACCATTTTTACCTTAAAAAATAAGAATATAGGACGATAACATAAATGAAAGCAGTACAAAAGCAAGATATTCATTAATATTTAGAAATTTACTATATGCTGGTGCTTTCATGCAAGGTCAAAAGACACAAAGAAAGCTAGAGAGACACTTTGTACAGTAGCAGTCAAAGTATAGTAGCAGTCTAGAATTACAGTTGGGAATGAAAGTACAGCAGAAGTCTAGAAGCATCGTGTTCATTCCGTGTACATTTTCGGAAAATGTACCCGGAATGGACATGATACTTCTAGATTGTTACGTATTTTGACTAGTACAAAATTAGGCTAATTTAGGATTACTTGCAGTAAGCTACTTATTCAGAATGCAAAAAAGTGGGGGTGCCAACGAGGGGGCCAAGAATGCTTCTGGAGGTGACGCAGCCGCAGTGATCTCCATGTAGAATTACCACTGTTTGATTCCTCATCAAATTGTGTTGTCTTTGAACAGTGTAGTACTGACGATTACAAATCAAAGAAGTCGACAAGAAAGTAGCTCGTACTAGATAAACTGCTCTTTATTGCCGTTCAGGCCAGCGATGTGCCGATGGGAGCGTGAGGGCGTGACGCCCCCCCCCCCACCAATATTGTCAAAGTTGCAAGAATGTTTGTGAAAAGTCAGCCATGCTACAAGAGCGTTGGCCACAGCATTTTCCATGACCTTTTTCTTTTTTAGTGCCAATAGTTGGTCAATTGGTCAAAATGCTCCCCCATCGGAAAGTGTCTCGGCACATCACTGGTTTAGGCAGTGGCGTAACTGACGGAGATTGGGGTTAGGACAACTCCTAAGAGCCCCAAGCTTTTGATGCCCTACAGCCCCCCTACAGGCCCCCTCAGAGGTTTTGAAAAGACAAATCTTTTTGTACTATTTGTGAGGGAAATTAAAATAGGCCCCAATTTTATTGTATGTCTAAGGACCCGAAATGTCTCTGTTATGTCACCGCGTTCAGGCCTCCATAAACATGCACCTCTTCATTACGTTGGAATGTAGAGATTTAAATAATAAATGGAAAGCTCAACTATCCAGCATAATTTGTATGCATACACAATACGGAAAACCTACCATAATCATTGCCTTGATTGAAATCTTCTATATAATTCAGGTCATACATGTCTCCTGGCATTACCATGGCAGCCTGTTAAAGATTGGGTTTGAATCATGAAAGTCATATTTAGGGTAAGACGTATTGGAGTGGAACTAGAATAATGGTTTCTATGGGGATTGTATGAAGCACCCAAGTGCTCGCTCAAATCAAAATCGTTTTCAAAGCTGGCATGATGAACATCGTACTTAGAATCACTTCAACTGTTATCGATAAAAGAATTGATAATTATATGCAAAGAGTTGAGAAAGAGTAACAATGTTTATCACCAAGACATTAACTTGAGATAAATTGAAAATAATACGTCACCTAACAGCTCACAAAGTTAATGGGGGCTTATTCTTAGCCAGAATTAGCAACAACAAGTTATTGGGGTGGGTGGGAAGATGACAATCTAGCTTCGCACGTGTTCTATGACGAGTGTGAACATGTTGCATATACTATCCCAGACGTCGCCTACTTCCCCATCAAATAGAAATGAGTTCTGTTTGACGAAATCATGTCCCTGACGCCCCCCTCCGATTCTTACTGGAATTAGAACATATGTGATTTAAGCTTAAAGTAAATGATAAAGAGGAAATTTTGACAAATATTTGTTATTAGCCCAGCTCCGAAAAGAAGCTGCCTATCTCCCGCTGCACACCGGAGACGACATAAGAGTTTGCTTTAAATTGATCCAGTACTTTATCATTCTGATACCAAGTTGAGTATTCGCATGGAGTTTGTTCTCTATAGTACGGTGATAAAAATACTCAGCATACTCATTGCTCATTTATTCCAACAAGAATCCCAGGATTTTTGTAATCAGATTAATGTTACAAAAGTACACAAAGAGCAGAATTAACTCTATAACATTTCTTAACTTCAATGAGAATTAAATATTTGCACTGAGAATTTGAGATGCTCGGAGCACTTATCCATAACAGGTAAACTTACCATAGCGGCAATGAAAACTAGCATATTCATCTTCAATCCCTTCATTTGCTTCGTGCGCCTCCTTCAGCAGACAACAATCGGGCGAGTGTTGCTTCTTGAAGTGATCGCCTTTAAATAGAGCTCTGAAAGGCTGCGGTAATTTGTATTGAAGTCAAATAAATTAATATATGTATCCAAGGTGTCTAAGGTCAATTTGCCAAAATTATTAAAGATATTGAGATAGTGAAATTCCAGACAGAATTATGCTGATATAGATTAGCTTTCATTGTAGACCTAAGCGACTACAGTATTATAAATAGCTTTTGCATTGCAAGTCGGGCTACACCTAGGCACTAGATTATCCAACTGGGTTAATCATCATTTGGGAGTGATGGTAACGAAAATCGTGGTAGAAGTAAAAGATACTTGTAGAGTGATTCAACAGCACACAAGAGCAGGTGCACAACATCGGAGGGTCCTGGGACTCTAGATCCCTGCTCTTTTCAGCAAAAGAACAAATGTGGACTTTTTCGTAGTGTCCTCTCCATAACAAAAAAGGCGTTTTCCATAGTTGTAAAAGGCGTGGTCTAAACAATGCTTCCAAAAGCTTTGCTTCACGGCCCCCTTCTCTCTTTTCCTTGGATAGATATGGCTCATATGAGACTTTCAAAGTCAGAGTAACAAGATCGCTGGACTTCCCGCAGTATTTATGTCGTTTATGAATTTGGAAAACAGTATTCCAAGGTTACACCTGCTATTCATGAGATTTGCTGTGCCCTTTTTCTTGGATTGGATTAATGCTCTCGAAAATCCCTGTTTATGCGGCCAAAAGGTAGTATAAAAGTGTATAGGAACATGTTTTGAAGGACAACCTCACAATCACAAAAAGGGTGGGTCGTTATGATGCAAAGGATTCTTTACCTGAATTTAAAAACTGTGGGGGTATGAACCAAACGTGATACTCCGGTTCCAATGCCTATGGTTATAGCAGCTCTTGTGGTGGTCGTGGTGGTAGTGTTGTTCGTGGTAGTGGTGGTAGTGTTGTTCGTGGTAGTAGTGCTAGTGCTGGTAGCGATGGGGTAGTTGTGTTGATGGTGATGCTGTTGACGTCCCGTTCATAGTAGTGGAGACAGTAGTTGTGATGGTAGCAAAGAATGGGGTCTCTCATTATCCTGCAGCAAGTACAGTTGTTTGCTCAGATTCTTTAATAATAGCTATGGAATTCACGAGCTTAAGAGGGTTATCATTGCGTGCCCCTTGCTATCCCACTGGATATTGAGAGCATTGAAGGCATGGAAAAGATAGGCAATAGGTATTTGCTTGTTAAAAACTTCTCATCTCCAGGACGTATGATGGTAGTTTATTCAATTATATTGCGTGTAGCAACCATTTAGCTTCTAATGCATTTATCTGTCCATTCATTGATACAACACTTTTCTTTGAACAACAACATGATTTGTACGTGAACAATCAAGCGTTCCTAAGGAAATATCCATCATTTTAGGGTTGTTACTTGGGAGACGACCAATTCTTTATGCTATCAGCAGCTAATTGCTTTCTAGAAAAGGGACTCCTAGTACCTGTATGAATCAACTTTGGTTACTAAGGGCCGATTGTATGATATTGCAATATCGACTAAGCTTTCAAATTCAGCCTTTCCAACGATGTTTACGAATAAACATCGAGGCCAGACCCAGAGCTGGACACCGGGGGTAGGGGCCATCTTGATACCTTTATTGTCCTTTTCATGCAAGAAGTTTCTTAATTCAACTGTTTGCAATAGGAAATCTTACCGTTAGGGGGGCATGGCCCCCTGGCCCCCACTGGATCTACCCCTGTGAACATCAGCGTCTAGAATGGTAAGGGTCCTCTTACTCTTTTTACTACCTTCAAATTAGGCCTGGCATAGCTTTACAATTTTATATTTCTTGCCAATATTTCATAGCAACTGATCCTGTCAAATGTTTCTATCAATTTCTTATTCAAAAAATCGATAGAAACGTCCCACTGTACGTATATGCCACATTGGCATTTAGGGGCGAAACTAATGCTAGGCGCGCACGAGAGTTTTAGCTCAGCTAAATGGCACTCATCCCAATTGGCTGGGGTATTTGCTTACAGTATGCGGCGTTTTTCAAGTGTGAAATTGGACTCAATAGCCGAATTATCTGATATAAAGCTAGTTTGATAATTACTAAACACTGTTATTTAGTGTTGGGATTAAAGCCAAGAATAGTACTAGGAAAATCTGATGAAGCGTGACCAATTTAAATTATTGCTATACGGGTAAACATTATCAGAAAGTGGAGCGTGCGCTTTGAAATAAAAACGAAAATAACAGGTAGCAGTTAAACCTGAGAATTTTCTCTTGCTGTTTGCACAGTTCTCTTTATGCAACGCCTCAAAGGGGGAGGGAGGGTGCCTTGATTTTTTAGGCTATTGTTTAATTCTTATGAAGCGGTATAGTACGGACCGTTTCGAAAGGGGGTGGGGGCTCTCAGAGCATTAGATTTGGCGCTACGTTGCGGGTGAATGACCCCCGACGGCTAACATAACTTTAATCGGTGCGTGAGCTATTAGCCTATGCTTCTCGTAATTATTCCTATTGTCTCCATGGCTCTGTCACTGTACGGCGAAAGCGTGACTTGCTTAGTCTATTCTGCCAAAGAAATTCTTCTATTTGCCTCACAAAATCTTGAGAATGATTGTAGGATTTTCGATACACAATTAAAGAGGCATTGGAGAAAGAAGAAATGAAAATAAGCTTTGAGGGAGGAGCATCTACATGAAAATCGCTCAGAATTGCACCACAAATATACCAGCAGCCAAACAAATTGTCCGAGAAATTACTAATTTTTCATAATTGGGGGTGCTTCACCCTCCTCATACACCCCATGGGTTTGGCCCCAGTTGGCATTGACGAGCAGCTTTTAGCTAGAGTCTTACTGCCTTTACAAGAGCAAACTGTGCGGATAAACAACTTTCTTGCATCCCTTCCGTTCACAAGTATGAGCTCCTAACGGTAGATGAATAACCTGAAGTACTCAGGTGAATCGATTTTAGCTTTTCTTTAACTGTAGTCTACATGCAGAACACACAAAAGCAGGCCAAATGATGTTCTTAGGGCTCATCTATAAAGGATGTCTGCACAGTTCTGCTATGTTTTAATGCCCCTCCCTCCCCCTGTTGACGTCTCTCCACTTTTTTCTTACCATCCAGCCCCCCCCGTCCGTGCATACACAAATTGTGATCTTATCTTCACTGTTGTAAACCTAATAACAGATCTCCTGTAAATCTGCTCTGCATCACTTCATTGGAGTTAAACGACTTCACAGGATAGGGGTAGCCAACCCGCAGCTCACGAACCGCATGTAGGTCTTCGCCTGACTTCATGCAGCTCTTACACTCATATTGAAGTGTGTGTTTCTTAACTATGTTTAATTCACCCGAATTCAATAAGATATTTTCTTGTGAGAGGAAAGAATGGGGGTGATGCTCATGTGTCCCCTATGACTTTGATGTGGCTCTTTGTGATGTCTAAGTAAACAATGTGGCTCTTAGCTTCACATTAATTGGCCACTGTGGCACTAAGGTTAATATTACCTTATATGTATTGTTGTTGCTGTTGTGAAAAAGATTAGCTTACATGCCGCTAGAAGGAGGGCGTATTTTTCTCTTACTGAAACCATTATAACCTGATCCACGATAACACAACAGCCACCCCTGGCATAGAATGTTAAAAATAGAAGTTCATTGCAAAAGAAAGGTATAATGCATTTATTTTTTTGTCCCTCTATTTTCAGAAAGAAGTTGATAATAAAGTGACCTGTAGATATCCTCCCCCCCCCCCTATGAAAAACTTATCTCAAAGGGAGTGTAGAAGTGGTTTTGACTAGCTGACTAGCAAAGCTATTTTGCTTGTAACTAATGACTAATTTGCTCCAAAACTTAAGACTAATGACTAACAATGTTCATACAGTTTACTTATGACTAAACAGAGCTATTTCAACTTTCTGAAAAAGGTTGTTGAGAACGTCAATAATTTTCAAATTTCACATTTCTTTACCATTTGAAGTCTAGTGTGCGGTTTCTCTCCTCTACCCTTGCTTCAAGAACTCTATGCAGTTAGTAAAAGCTCACAAGCAATGATACCTTAGCTTCAAACTGGCTATGAGAGATCTCTATCTATCTCAGTGCTTCTCAACCTTTGTGATCCACTTCACCCCTTTAGGAAACAATTATTAGCTATTCACCCCCACCACGGCAAATCGTCATATTATAAAAAATTAAAACTAGGAAATAATGACATAGGATGTATACTATAACAAAGCATAAATGCTGTATTTTAACAACAAAAGTTCTTTTTTTCACAACATAAATGGGTGTTATTTTTTTGTCTGTAATAAGTTATTACTAAAAGCAAATCACATAATTATCAATGCGAGCCTTGGGCTTGATGTCGATTAACAAGAGTTTTTATACTTGGTACTAGCTTTGTTAACTTTAGCCGTAGTTAGCAATTTATAACGATCTGAAATGACAGGAAAGCGGTATTATACAGCTAACACCAAACTATCTGCCCAATTACAACTTCACTCCTTTGTGTATAATTCACCCCCAATTCCCCCTTCTTCAAAATTTCACCCCTTAGCATCTTGAATTCACCCCAAGGGGTGCATGTGCACCCCGGTTGAGAAGCACTGATCTATCTAGTTTGGTTCTAAAGCCTGGTGGCTAGCGCTCCCTGATAGGCCATACCTCAGCCCCTAGTGCTACTAGCTGTTTTACTCAAATGCTCCATCACTGGCGCCATGCTGTTTGCCTTCCCCAAAGATATCACCCTAACTACGCCACTGACGATGAGTAGCTATGCGTTTTTTATAAGAAAGCTTTTTTGGCCCAGTACTGAAAATTTTTTCTGAGCGAGGTAGCATAGTGGTTAGCGCGCATGCCTCCCATGTGGAAGGTCTACGGTTCGAGCCCGAGTCGATGCCCTGACTGAATGCTCGCTCACTGTTCACCCAGCAGCAAATGGGTACCCAATGGAAACACTGGGGAGATAAAGGCGGCGAGGAAAGGAACTGGCCACCCTACCTCACATGCCGATGGCCCAGGATAAGTGTCCTCTCTAACAGGCACTCCCCTACGTACAAAAGTATACGGGAATACCTTTTTTTACTGAAACTTTCCTAATTTTTTCACGATTCCACTATAAAACTTTCTTAAGACTTTTTTAGCAAAAATTTAGCAACGATGACCCTACCCCTAAAGTCCCAGTGTTTTTCACATGCACATTTAAGGATAGTGAAAGAGCTCCATGTACACCTGAAATAATGATAAATCTTAGTGAATAACTGGTGGTGAACTGTTACAGGGCAGCCCATATGTCAACATCGAATACATGACATTTTGTACACAAATAAATCATCGAATTTTAAATAAATAAACACAAAAACTTTCATAAGTCTCAAAAATCCAGCACTGAACTTTCTCAACTTTTTTGAACAGCTGAGTAATGTTTTCCTATAAATAAAAACGTGTATTTTTCCCAACGACTACACTCATTTCTATACAAGAAACAGTAAAATTGAGAGTCAAGTGGGCTATTTTTAAGTTTTACCAAGATTTTGAGGTTGAATTGTTATTAAGTTGCTCTTAATTAATTGGGGTATGGACAATTTAGAAATTAGGCAATATACAAGACAACATTGGCTGTTTCATTGAGAGCCGTTGGTCAAATGTTACATACAAGACGGCCTCTTTTGCATACCAATACCTTCATTGAAAAAGCTTATGAACAATCATAAATTGACAACGTTAGCCCAGTAGCTATCTAGTATCAAAGAGGAGAAGTGACAAGGCTGTCATTTCTCCTCAGGCCAGCAAGGGAAGCTATCGTTGCCGCTGTTCGAATATACATTTTTAGGACATTGCTTCATCCTTAGGCTTGTTCTTAAATTGTTCATATTTTCCATCAAATTTCAGTTTCACGTTCTTAGAAAATTGTTCTTATAAAAAGAAGAGTGCACATTTAGAGGGAGAAAATCGTGTATCCATTTCCTTCTCAATCTGAATGGCATTTACTGTAGCTGATAGCAGTGTTTTTTGCTTCAGCTTGTAAATATCATTTAATAGAATAGTATATTGCTAGTATGAGACTGAATAGCACTTTCTCAAAGTTATTTGACAGCCTATTTATGTTGCGATTCCAAAATGAAGCTAGCAATTATACTTTTGTCATAATGTAGTGCTAATACCAGAAAATTTTTAACCAAGTAGAAATTTTCTTTTACTAAAGACAAAAATCTTGACTAGTGATAAATGGACCCTTTGTTGCCTGACTAATGCAAAAGGATACCCCTTTCTAAACCCCCTCTATGTCCCTCCCCTTGTCCGCTTTTGTCCACGTTGTTGCTAGCCCTCTCCTTTTCGGATAACCCCCTTATCAGACTTTCCATGTTAACCATTTAAACGACAAACTCCTCTTTTGAAAATCAACAATCCGTAGATATCCATACTCTATTACGTATGTTGCGCATTCACTGTGAAGTTAATAAAATATTTGACCATCCTAAATCTTGATTTTACTGGTTTATGATAAGCTTTCTTTTGACTTTTGAATCGCATCATAGTCCTCTCTAAGTTCACTATGGAACAAACACATAGTTTCAAGTCAAAAATTTTGTTGGGGGAGGGGGGTAGGGCAAAACTGCGTTAGCAACAAAAAAATTTCGTCAGATAATTTTTCGGCGGATGAACTTTGTCGAAAAAAATACCGGATGACTTTTCAGAATTTCTTCGTGACAAATGTTCGTCATGGATTTTCCACACATCAAAGAAAATAACATGTACCAATCTTTGAAGAGCCAAATACATTAGCCTCAGTTCCATAGGTACCCGATTAGCGTGAAGTTTGAACACTCAATGGGAATTTAGCTCGCCCCACACTTCTCTCTCACAGAACAGCTTCTAAGCAAAATCCAATGAAAAACAGTATATATTCTGAATTTATGTGAGGGAATTTAAAAGAGTTGCTTTTGACACTCTAAGAGTGTCTACGCAATGTGGTACGAAAATTTATCCAAAGAGCATAATTACAAGTATTCGTTAAAATATAGTTGTAAAATACTGTTATTTTTTAATCTGGAAGCCCCTCTAAAAATTAATTTGCCCTTTGTGCTCAGTTCTGTTGTATCTTGTAGAAAGAGACGATGAGGATGCAAATTTGCTAACACGAAACATGTAACAGCGAAATATTTAGAAATCATGCTTTACAAGAGTGCAGAAATGCTGCAAAAGCAGCTTGATGTGACTGTACATTTACCCAAAGACTGGCAAGTTGTAAGAATAAAGAATACGGACATTCCAAATTTTGAACGAATTCACTGATTGATTGACATCATTTGGGATATGACACCCAATGGCGTTGCTTGACCTCTTTTTCTGGGGGTTGGGTGTAGGGCAATAATTTACCGAGAGAACTAATATAGCTTTGAAGTTACCTACTTGAGGCGCGAATTTACCGACAAAAGAGTTTTCTTAGCAAGAGCTCCATATTTTCATGGCGTGTATTGATACTAGAAAGGACATTTTCAGCACTATTTTTACTATGTCCTGGCAATTCATGCAGTCATTTACCGACGAAAATCATTTAATCTGAATTTACCGTTGAGATCGCCGAAACAGCCAAGAATCCAGGGGGTGGCATGGGGCACTGCCCCCCCCAGCTCAACAATCTTGCCCGCCCTTGCCCACCCATAACTTTGGATTTGATCATTTGGTATCTTTGTATTGTCTTTTTATGTCAAAGATAGTAGATTGCAGTTTTCCAATGCTAATTGTAAATGATGCTTGCAAAGGAGCATTCTCCGGCATTGTAGGGAATGTAACTGTAAAAACTTTTCTGGAGGCAAGCCCCCATACCTCTTTTGAAGCCTTTATGGCACAATAAAAGACATTCGTTACACTATAGGCAAAGTAGAAAACATGGTGATTAAAACATTTGCAATCGAAGTCGCCAAACTCCTGCCTTTCTCTAGGTGTGCAATAAGCACCCTCTCTACATTTAGGTGTGGCTACCACACCCATTCGGCCTGGTTACCTTCTGTCTTTTGACAGCTGGCTTTGTTGGGGGTGTGACACCCCACACCCCCGCTAGTTACGCCGCTGGTGACACCCCTATTCCTCTGTGTAGCTATGCAAAGTGTGCTAATCTCATTTGAGAGAAGCACGTTACTTTACGTTACGATAGATAACTTACTTACAGTAAAATTGGTGTGGCTATCAAAGAAAGTGGTCGTTATAGGGTGTTGCTAGCTGAAATACCCCAGCCCTAGTTTCTGTTTGTTGGTGCCACACCTACCCAACACATTCATTTACTTAAGTTGGTGATCACGGTAGCTGTAAGTTGTCAATCAACAATTTCCAAGCATTTCTGTCTTCAGATGTCCTTTTCAAACTACCATAGGTTGTGATGTTGAACCAGTCTTCGTTTGTCCATGTTCTTCTCTGAGCTCCTCTTGACCTTATACCTCTACGCTCCCTTCCAAGGTTGTCACTATATTATTCCCACTTGACCGTCAACAAATATGTCCAAAGGTTGCAGCTTTTATTTTTGCAATAGAACTGAGTAAATGAATATTTATCCCTATCTTTCTAGTACCTCCTTATTACTAACCGTCTTTCCAACTAATCTTAACTAATCATCCGGCATTCAGATACGTCAATCTTGTTCCGTACTTCTTTATTATTTTTCCATGCTTCACTGCCATATGTAGCCACTGACCAGATATAGCTGCGTATCATCCTCGTTTTTATGGAAGCGGAAACTTAAAAGGGAACAAGGGATCGTGTATTCCCCTAAACGACCCTCAAAAATTATAAACATACCAGCGCAGCAGCTGGCTTCACCAGGAAAACTAATCCGCGAAAGTTAAAGAGAAGAAGATACAAGACGTCAATTCTCCGCAGGCTAACAAGAAAACTATATTTCATGCCAACATGATCTTTGTTCAAAAATGCATTTTACAACAGCGCTTCAGCTTCACCTCGTTCTTAAGTTTTTCTTACTTTTCCATCAATTTTCAGCCTCGTGTTCTTATAAAATTGTTCTCGTAAAAGAAAAGAAGGTACTAGTAGGGGAGAGGGGGGGGGCTTTTTAAAATATTTTTGAGCTGTTTGGCAGGGCCATCAAATTTGCATTGCTCTTTATAGGAAAACCATTTCGTGCCCTCGCTAAAAATCGCAGGTAAAAGCTTTTTCTAATACTTACTTAGTTGTTTATCATTTCAATGCAATGAAAACGCTTTTGGAACCCAATCAAGAATTTTATCCGATATACACTTATATTAGGCTTTTTTTCTCCTAGTAATTGCTTTATCAGAGTTAATCTAATCTAGTAACGAGTCGTCCGAAGAAGAAGAATCTAATGTTATTGAGTCTATGGTCTACTGGTTTTGCGAAATGGTGTGCAGAAAAGAACGTGGAAATGGATGGCACTGAAGATGTCTGCCTATACTCAGCCGTCAGGGCAGGCAACTCTTCTGCTGCTAGCCGCTGCTCTGACAGGTAGGAGGGTTTGGAGGTTGTGACTCAGCCTTTGGCGTGAGCCAGGGTGAAACAGCCTCTAGTGCAGATCTTGGTAGTAGTAGCAAATATTCATTGGTGGTAGTATAGAATATGACAACAGCGCGATGAAAAGCAATGAAAGGTCGGTGGGAAGAGAAGTGGGAGAAGATTGGGATCTGGGGGATTGCTCCCAGGAAAAATATCCTTGTGCCACACCCTCTATAGTGTCGGAATACACCCTTTTGCAATATAGATGAAATTAGTGACCATGTGACCATCAATACTTGAGAAACCTGTGAACCCCGTTCTTAAGTTAGGAGAAGACGTTATATCTCCAAAATCGGAGTGTAAACACCTTGGGTTAATTCTAGATTCAAAGCTGATTTTTCAAAGTCACATTAGAGAAGCTATTTTGAAACGAAAGAGAGGAATTGCGTTGTTGAAGTATCTCTCCAAATTTGCATCAAGGGAGGTCCTTCATCAAACTTAACCTTTATATGAGGTCCCACTTAGATTATAATGGATATATTGTGTACCATCAACATGACCAAAGATGGACCTAAGTTTTACTGAACGGTTGGAACAGACACAATATAACGCAGCATTAGTAGTTTCAAGGGCGTGGAAGGGTACTAGGAGGCCGAGGATTCTTGATGAGCTTGAATGGGAAACATTACATAACCTAAGACGGTACCGAAAGTTAATCCATTTCTTTTCACTGTCTAAATTCAAAGCTCCGGATTACCTCTTCCAGGAATTTCCTAATGAAAGGATTACTGAATGTGATTTGAGAAGCACCCACAAAGCATGTTATTAAAATATGGCATATTTTAATAATATACTTTAGCAATAGAATCAATTAAATAGGCCAGCCCAAGAATCTCCATTTACTGCTGTACTTAAGAACAACTTGTTACAAGTCCCTAGGCCTGTAGAGAATCCTGTCTATAACAGTGGCGTGCTGGCCAGGGGGGTCAAAGGCCATGTACCCCTTGAGATTGACTTTTTAGTGGCACTAAACCGAGACAGCGAGGACTGTTAAAAAGGAATTGTAGGTGGCAGCTGCAGTAAGGACTCGGTGACTTTGTGTCGTTTCTCTCTGCAGGTGCTACAACGAAATACTATTGTAGTTGTGTGGTCTTTGTTTACTTTTTTGCTCAAAAAAGTGTTTATACTGAAAAGGAAAAGTTCATCCTCTATTCCAGCTTCATAAAAAGGCTAAGAACGCAAATCAGCATACTACAAGCCAAGATATAAAACTACTTGAGTACCTGTATATGGAAGAAACCCGAGGTCATGTTCCCCTTTTCCCTTGATAGATTTTGCATGTTCCATTGTTTTCTGAAACATGTGAAAGGCCTCATAGTTTATAAACTTTAAGAACATTGATATGCAAGAGAAACTAGCTCAGGTGTAGCATTTGGAAAAGTGCTAATGGGCTTTCAATCAATCAAAGGATGCAGTGCTGTATTGTACATTGTATATTGTGTAGACTTGGAAAAAGGGACATGTCTTTCATTGTATATGCAAAGATCATGAATTGATGATGCCACATGTCACTGGAAAGGAGCAAGTGATCCCACGCTGCACATGGTTGGAATGCAAATCAAAGTTTTTGCCAAAAGTTGGGAGAAATAATTGTTAGAAAATGCTCGCAAACTTGCACTAGGCTACGCTGTTCTAATTTTCTTCCTTCTTTTATAGAACCGTGTAGTCTAGCGTAGGTTTGCGAGCACTTTCTCTCTATCATTTCTCTCAAGTTTTGGAAGCAATTTCTTTCTGGATCCTAACCACACACAGCATGAGGTCTCGTGCTCCTTTGCAGTGGGATGTGACGTCATCACTCCGTGGTCCTCTTATAGACAATGGGATACATGTCTTGTTTTTCCAAGGCTAGTTTGTAAGACATGCCTGCCCATGCAGGCGGGTTTGTTAAAAGTTACTGTGCTAACATTGTATATATACTATGGAAACTTTCTGTCGGTATTGGTCCTAAGGTTGGATTCAAAACCCACAGTCTGTTCTAAAATACAAAGCCACACGTCCGAAATTGAGATAAGTATATCAGGCCTCATATCGTTCCCAGTGACAACAGAAGAACTGATGTATCCAGGGATGTCGGCAAAAGTTTTTGCGTGCTGTAAAGATTTAAAGGTATTGGCTATAAACAAGAGGATGGAATTGTGTCGCCAAGTATAACGGCCTTATTGAAGATAAGCTTTGCAATCAGAGACGACATGTAGAAGAGATTCTTGTGCCAGGCAGAAAACACGGTCGTGGTCAGATGAAGATGATAGGCCCCATTTTTGGAAGTTGACCTGTGTTGGGAGAGTGTTATTTATGTATTTGACAGGAAAGTTGAAAATATTTGTTTGTAATTTACTTTGTGTAGATGACTATAGTGAATTGTGATTAGACAATGGAGCGCTCAATAATATTACGGAAAAGGATCCTTTTGAAAAAGTTTGTCTTTGAGCTTGGAGTCCTGTTGTAAGTGAAAACATTTCAAATCCTCCTTAGTAGATTTGTACTGGTCATGCTGAATGGCTGTGGAGGTGGCTGTATTTTTCTAAAGGGTATTTATGGAAGCAGGGGTGGCACTAGAAAAGATTCAATGGGTTGGGGGGGGGGTGTCAGGTCTCGAGCTGCCGAGTAAGAAACTTGAACTCAAATGTTATAAGCTTAAGCTGTTTAACCTCTTTTCAAATACTATAAACCGAACGTTTTTCAAATGGAGGACATCGATAGAAATGCACTTTTTACCTACGAAGTTATTATTCTCTTAGAGAGACATTTGGGGGTTTGGGGGTCTGCCCCAGAAACATATTTCTAAAATAACTTGCCCTAGAACGTCAGAAAATGCCTTTTTGCGGAGAAGGAAAACGTTTTTATCATTGATCTTCATTCTGAGATGGGAAGTATGACTCCATCTTCTAATCTATATTGCACGAATGTGGAAGACACACAACTTTGTTCTTGAAAGTAGAAATCTTATCGTGAGTGAGTTTAATCAGAAAAATGCGAAAATTATGGAAAAAATATAAGCATCCACTTCGTTGAGAGAGACATGGGGGTCTGGGGGCTTACCCCCAGAAAAATTTTTTGAAACAACTCTCTCTAGAACGTCAGAAAATACCCTTCTGTGTAGTACGAAAACATGTTTATTTCCTTGATTTTATCTTGGAGTGAAAATATGATCCCATTCTCCGATCTGTATTGCACAAAATTGAAGAAACTGAAAACTCCGATCTTTAAAGAAGAAATCTTTTAGTGGAAGAGTGTGCTCAGGCAAATGCTAAAGTGATAGGAAAAATGCTCTGATACTCCAAGAAAGCTTTGTCCCCAACTCCATGGCTATTTGCTTTTAGCTGTAGAATGCTTTTCTGTTATCAATTTGTAAAGAATATTGCTAATGATACAAAACATTGCCCAGAAAGGGTGTTTACTACACACAACAGTACTCCATATGAACGCAAGATTGGCACAGAAAACATGACAGCTAAGGGAACACGCAATTCGATACAAAATATACTGGTTAATATACATCCACTTCGTTACATGTGCAAGACGAAGAAGAAAAGACGAAGAGCTAGAATTTGCCTAGTAATTTACTGAAACCAAAAGAAACCGCCACACCAAACAATGATAAATTGTGGAGGGACGCCAATTAGACCACATGGGGTGTCACACCCACAAGAAGTATAGCAACCAGTCTAAGTCACAATTTAATGTTGAGAGAAGTCGCTTTACACGCTTTTCTATAAGAAAATCGTCATTTTGCCTGAGCCTCAATTTTCTTAACTTTTCCCGAAATTGAGCCTGAGATTTTCTTACATTTTTCTTAACTTTTAATGAAATAAACTGACCAAAATAGTTTACACTTTCTTTATTAATGTTGTATACTTGAATTTGAATTCCATCTTAAACATTTTGAATGTAATAACGACGAAATATCGATTTTTTGGCAAATGAAAACACCTAATTTTGGAAGTTGAGCTTTGTGAGGTCTTAGGATTTTCTAAAGATTTTGACCATTTGAGCCTCATTTTCTTATAAACTGTTTCTTTAAAAAAGAAAACGTGTAATCTGTCTCTGAGCTTGAATGGCAGTATCTAATAGTAGAAATTAATCTAAAAATGCTACGTACATGCAGCGTTAAATTCACAGGTTGTTTTGTAGAAAGAAATAGCAAAGATATCCACATCCTGCTGAACCTTGAGCTTTTACTCACTATTTCTGCAACTTTGGAGCTAATTATCAGCTACAGACTAAGTTCTATTCAAAATGTTGTATAAGATTTAGATATCAAATCATAATTGCCAACTTTTCAGTGGTTGTTGACTTTTCACTTTCCAACTTTTAGTTTTTTCCGTTGACTCGCTGCAATTATGGATTTGTACTTTGAAGTATTGTCTTGAAAATGCAATACACAGTTTGAATGGTATGTCTTAAAAGTAGCCCTCTCTTTGATTTTGAAAAGGGTGTGGATCGAAAATTTTTTCAAGCCTGTTCTCTCTTCCTCTTTCCCTTCTTTACTAACGCTCATTGGTGCTCGGTTATCTGAATATCAAAAAGGGTGCGGGTTTATGTAGTATAATAGCTGTATTTCCCACATATTAGAGTACTATAATACTGCTGGCAGGGGGATGCTAGAAGTAGGTTGGGAAGTTTATTACCCTTTCTATTGGAGCATGCTACCCCTTGTCAGGAGCTAAAGACCTTGTCCATCGGAGTTGCTTGAGCAGTTCTAGTACTCTGTCGATGGTATCGGTCCCTATTTTGAAGGGTCAGTAACCTGTCAGAAAATACCTGGTGTACTTCTTATTGCTGGGAATTTTAAACCTTTATGGGCGCACTTTGTGTAGGGTTCATGATGGCAACCCCTGATGATAGACAGCGAGAGAAGGTTAGAGAGGCACAATAAAGTGACAGTTAATTAAGAAATTGACTGTTTTCGCTAATCAACAACCGTCAATTTTATCTGTCTTATGTATTTATCGTTTCTGTTTTATGTAGCGTTTATGGGTTCTTTCATATGGATATCTAAAGGCATTTGTGGGGCAAGGCCCGAGGGCCTAGCCCCTAAGGAAATACAACAACCTGATGTGACTACTAGCTATACCTTCAATCGATGAACTCCCTGATTACAATACGCTACTTCTTTTATTACCCAATGACACCAACACAGCACGCTTGACGACTAACTGACAGTACACACAATACAAACCCAACTCTCACTGTGACGACACACCCAACTAACACTGAGAGTTACAATCACAATTCCACGCACATTACCACACTATTCTCGTTACATTTAGTAGTTAGTTGTTGTTCGTAAGCATCGCTTGCAGTAGCAAAGAGTTCAGTTGTGTTCTTATCTAAAAGTATTCTTCAGCAAAGCATCGGTAAGAGAACCGAACCTGCAAAACATGGGACAGCCTCGGCCCATGTAGAAACACAAGTTACATTTGCACATGCCTCTCCCCAGCAGAAAGTATGTCAGGCAGCCACTGCTAACGTCTCCCATATAATCAGGCCGTAACTTTGGCGATATGGGACTTACGGAGCCTCGATTTGGAAGGAAATGCCCCGTTGAGCTGGCTGACCTTTATAACATAGAGTTAGGAACTCTATGCTTTATAACCGCACCGATCGACCTCCATTTTACGTTAGTTTCCTGTTACGTACACGTTACATTTACAGCTGGTTTCCCGAGGAGCAACCGCAAAACTCCACAAACATTGAACCCTCTGCAAGAAGAGACGTCACTCCAACAGCACATCTACTTTTGAGTGTGGAAGATTGTCATTTTCACTCATACTTTCTTCTTTGAAAATGGCCTAATTTTGTCTTTGAGATAAAAAAGTAGCGCCATAGCGTATCTACTTTTTGAACACTCATTATCATAATTTATTTATTTTGCTAAATCTTAAGAGAGCACGTCTGTGGGAAGCCAGCATTAATTGTTGGTTCCCCTTCACAGCCACTATCCGATTCTTGGGCGAAGAAGATCAAAAGTTTACAAAGCTGCCTGCATCCTTGTACAGAGGTGCTCTTTAAAATATCCCCTTAGGTACTCTCTAATAATCTGATGTTAACATATTGGTAGATTGAAGTGGGTTCAAAAAATAGATGTACATAGGGCTCTCTCTTGTACCCTGGACTTGCCCAAATTGTGTGGAGGGGCTATTTTCAAAGGTATCATGAAGCGAATCCAGCCAAAACATAACAATATAAAGTACCGAATATATCTATTTACAAAACCAGGTAGTTCAATCAACTCGAAATTACGCTATTCCCTAACAACACTCAATCCCCAACTCCTAACTCGTTCACCACATGTTTTCTCTCTCTACTCACACTCTGAACCAGCCCACTAAAAGTCTCTAAACAATACTCTACCATTCTACAAAGGTACAACGTTCCATGAAAACAGCTGCCAATTGGCCCCAACAATTTATTCTCGCTTCCCATGGACGTACTCTCTAAAGATTTAGCAAAATAAATAAATCATGATACTGTTGTTTAAAAAGTAGGTGCGCATATGGCGCTACTGTTTTTGATCTTAAACACTAAAGTAGGCCAATTTCAAAGAAGAAAGTATGAGTGAAAATGGCAATCTCCACACTCAAAAGTAGATGCGCTGTTGGAGTGACGTCTCATCTTGCAGACGATTCAATGTTTGTGGAGTTTTGGGGTTGCTCTTCGGGAAACGAGCTGTAAATGAAACGTTTAAGTAACAGGAAACTAACAGTAAACCAACCGTAAACTAACCGTAAACTGGAGGTCGATCAGTGCGGTTATAAAGGTCGGCCAGCTTAACGGTTATCGATCGATTATAACCGCCCCTTTCGAAGTGCACTTTGTACGATCAGCAGGAGGAATTGTTTCAATAAAATGTCGGAGGTATATTGTATTTTCTTTAATTACACAGGTCGTAATTATGATAAATGTACTTTAGCATGCTTTTTTCGTGCTAACGTTAAAGCAATTTAGGAACTAGAGTAACTAAGGTGTTTGCCATTTTGCATTGGATTGGAAATGGGCAAGTGCCGGACTGCAGAGTAAAGGGTCTTTTTAACATGGAAACTGGGGTAGATGCCCCATGCTTTTCGACACTGCCCGGTAATAATGCAGTTTTGTACCCCACCTAGAAATACATGGTCTACCCCAATAAATTATGCATCATTGGATAGCTTTTGAGATGCTCTATCACATGAAATCATCTATGACTAGATGGTGCACTTTCTACTGAGTTACATAGTACGTGCTCGTTCAGCTCTACTTTCATCAGATAGAAGCCATTACGTGGTTTATACCAATGAAACAACTTAAAACTTTTGGGTATAGCATATAAAACTGCATTAGCACCTGGGATTTTTGCCTCCAAAAATCACCCCTTTTTACCACAAGCTTTATATAAGAACTGAAGAAAATCGTTTTTATGTAGATGTTTTATAGGCCATTTTGAAGGATGCTTTTTAAAAACAGATGCAAAAATGTTGTTGAAGGTCCTTATCACAGATTGCAAACATGATATTGGGAGATGCCTTTTAAGCTAAATTAAAGAGCACTGCACCAAAAGTTTTCTTGGGGGCAATGCCCCCAGACCCCTTTGCGTGGGCAGGTTACAGCAGCTAGAAACATTACACTACTTACCATTTGCACTGACTAACGGCCTTTACTAAGACCCTGATTTAAGTCCTTTTTAAGGCATCTTGAATTAGTGCTTAAAGTGTATTTGAATTACACCAAAAAGTACTCAAAATGCTAATAGTTCTTCTTTGATTTTTGAGCTAACATATATCCCCTTTTCTAGAGTTTGCCCCCACGGTAAATAAGTCTTTAAAAAGGCTATGCCATAGTAAGCATCATTTAGCTGAGCTCATGGGTATAGGCAACACTCTACAGTAGACAGGTGGGCCAACTGGTGAAAAAGGGCACTAACTGACATAGGTGAGCAAAGTGATTCAAGAGCTTGAAAGCTCCTAAGGCAACTTTGACCCCCACCCCCTATGTAATAGCTTGTCACACTCAAGTTGGTCTCCTGTCTTTGTTATGTAAGTGGCTTGAGGCCCCCTCAACACTAGCCTAGATTTGCCTACATTAGCATATCTATTTCATTGGCCCTTTTGCACACCATTGATACCTTGATTGTAGTTTTTTAAGAAAAGATGAAGTATTTGAGATTAATACTTAAGTATTTGGCTGTTTTGTAAAGGTGTTTTATAAAGAATATGACCTGATTTCACCATATTTGTCAGGATAATATGTCAAATGACCAATGAATAGCGTAAATTGAGTCATTAAATGTCATATAAATAGTTGAATAATGTTCTCAAATGTCTTTAAAATTCAGCAAAAAGTGTCATAAATTCATACAAAAAGCTGTTAAATCTATATTGGGAGGCCTAAGCTCGTAAATGAAAAGCTCACTGAAAACATTGGAAAAGGTTGTGCCAATGATAACCAGCTGTTTCTGTTGCAACAAAACTATGCTCCATGCCATACATTTGTTAAAACAATTAACTTTTTCCCAGTAGTGGAATCCTTGCAGTTTCCTGACCATAGCAAAGTCTGGATAACAATATAAATGAATATGTCTGCCAATACCTGAAAACTATGGTTGGTAAAGAGTCCCCAAACAACAGGCAACAAACAACTAGCAAAAGTTTTGAGATATGCATTGGGCTTCCATGCAAGATAAAAGCTAGGCTTTACTTGTAAATTGTTATTTAGTTTCCATACTGCAAAGTCTACCCATGACTGTCCAACAAAATATTGGCGACATTTGTGTGGAGAGCTAACGAAATATTTCATTTCATAATGATGTTATACATTATACCCTATTTTATGATTAATATAAATTTGTTGTTGGTTCAAATATAAGTTTTTGACAAAAGGCTTTGTCAAACCTATGTTTGTATCGAGGAACATAAAAATGTTTTTGTTTTGGATGCCATTGTTTGTTCCAATACTTTTGACAAGGAAGTGTAGTTTTCTCTTCTAATCAAATATTGTTTTTAAAATTGCATGTTTGACCTCTCTTGTATCAACTAATGTTTGAAAAGCAGTCCATTGCAGTTTAAAAAGAATACTTTGCTCCCCAAATGAAATTTCTAATCTGAATATTGAATGAAATTGCACGTAATTTTGATAAAGATTTAAACTCAACACTGCATATGTTAAATTTCTTGTGTCTAGTAAATGTGTGAACTCCAGGCAAGCTCTTCTAAGATATACATCTTGCTGCACCTATTGTTCACTTGGCCATGCCTATGTATATGGTATAGCTAAATAGGAATCAGTGCACTTTTTGCATAGATTCCTGCATAGCCTTATAGATCTTTCTATCGCTTAATTAGTAGCTCCTTTTTTGACCCAATTTATTTATAGGCATTCCAAAAAGCTGCTGAGGAGGTTAAGAAGGTTGCCTCAAAGCCAACTGATGCAGAAATGCTTGAAGTGTATGGCCTCTACAAGCAAGTAACTGTTGGAGACTGTAATACTGGTAAGGCAGTTTGTTTTCTCCAACATTTAGTTTGTAAGCCTAATTGCTAATTGTTTTCTAGAACTATATCAACACAGATAGTCATTTTTATTGCACATATATATAAAACTGTTATGACTATCTGTGTTGTTGATAATTTTGCAGATTACTGTGCATCTTATTTTGAACACTTTCAGCATATAGTCTATTTGTATCCTATTTATTGTTATCTTGAATCAATGAGAAGAGAAAGATAATAGCAAATTTTGGCTCTGATTATACATTGTGTTGACCTTTTGTTAAAGTGTTATTTTCTACAGCCATTTAATGAATTGTAATTTTCAAAATGTAATTATAATTCAAATTATAATTATAAAATGTACTTTGCTTGGCCACATGTTATGCATACTCATAGCCTGGCAAGGGAATCTCTCTCTCATCATAAGTGCCTGTCTCACCTGTTGTTTTAGAAAGACCTGGCTTCCTAGATTTTACTGGAAAGAGCAAGCATGATGCTTGGAGCAGCAAAACTGGTGTGTTCAAAAGTTATTTTATTCATTCACCTGTTTATTTACAAATCTAGCTTGACCAGAACATGAAAAACAGCAACATTTTTAGACATACTTAAGAGCGTTTTTTGTAAGACACTCGTCAGAGTATGAAACATTGGATAGTGACCGAAAGGTTAACCGAAATATATATCCTGATGCAGGTACATGTGATAGGATGCATCTAATTGGCCCCAAGAGTGGCCAATTAGGACTTATTAATCGTTCTTTACTTGAAGAATCCCAGTGAGAAAATTAACTCTTTTTGTTTACACAAGACTGGGCTTTGAGTCTTAATGTAAACAGATTCCAAAACAATTTAATGAAAAGTTGATCTTGCTTGCCCAATGATCCGAAAATTATTGTCTGTATATGTTTTGGCGCATTCTGGATGTTCAATGTGGTTGAATTATTTCATCTAGCTTAAAGCTGTTATTCATCTTGATCTGTTTAATCTACCTTGCAAAAATATACTTTTATGAGAAACTGAAATAGTATTCTAGTCATTGCATTTGGATGTAAAAATGACACAGAAACTCCATATTTTGAATAATGATAATTGCTAGCTATGTTTTAGTTCTAATAATTTATGAATATTTTCAGGAATGAGTAAAGAAGAAGCCCAGGAGAAATATATTAAACTTGTTGAGGAGCTAAAAGCAAAATATGGAATGAAGTAGAATTCAAGGATGTTTCATTTAATTACCCTTTCCTAGGTTTTGAACAAGTTACATTCATGAAACAGTTTATTTTGATTTCATTGAACAGTTTGTTTTAGTTTTGATACAACATTTAGACCATTTTCCCAATTTTTGCCATTTTTCTGACTTGTTCTGTGGATCACTAACTGTATTTTTTGCAAGAATCATCTACTGTCTCTAGTGTTTCATTGCATTATACACTTTTTTCTTGACACTATGTCATCCACCTATCATATTGTGTTGTGCTCATGATCTTCAATTTATTTAGTAACTTATGATTTTCAAAAGAATTAATTTGTATTTCTTTAAAATTGCTTTTTCAAGCAAGTAATTTGTAATTTATTTACATAGATTTTGGGAAGTCATTTAAAGGGAAATAGATCCAAACTATTTTGTTTAAAAAGTGCCAAAATAAAGCCATTATTTAGAAAATTATGATAGAAGAGCCAAAAATTGGCAAGTATGTAAGTTTCTTCATCATAGTTTCAATAAACATATAATTTTTAAAGTGTGAAGGAATCTGTGCATATCCCAGATACTCGCCAATTGATCTGATCTCATATGGCAAAATAATCATTCTATAGCTAGTAGTGTCAAAAAATGAGGGTATGGTAGCTTGCTGTCAAAAATATTTTGGAGGTAAAGCCCTCTAAAACGTCGTAAAACGCCTATTTGCAATATGGCATGTACTTGTTTCATCATTTATCTTTATGCTGAGAATGTTTTAAATTGGGCGAGCATGGGATAAGAAAAGGACTAGATGTGAATTTTATTCTAATTCTATCAATCAAATGGAAGCTATTTACATTATTCTAAGATCGATGATATCAAGTTCTACTCTGCTCAATTTTAAATTCCAATACAATTCTAAATCTGCTAGCATATGCAACGCATGCATACTAAATAGGTGTAGGTAATGGGAGCATAGAGAGAAGCATACTGAGAAGGCGCAACGGAATTGCCCGAAACAAGAGCCCAGTGCCCCTTTTAGTCCCTCCTGCAGCCCTCCACAACAGAGACGGAGAAACTGAACCTTAAACCTGATTTCATCGAATCTTGAAGATTTAGAAAGAAAAGGAAAATACTGTGTCAAGCTTTCCTTTTTGCTGCCGCATGCATGTAAGCTAACATTGGATGCAAAGCAATTTCACGCCAGTATGCCGAGGAAAAGACAGTCTACCCTAAATGTAGGTTATATGGATTGCACTCAGGAGGCAGATGTAAAATCTCCCGCAATAGAATCGTCATTTACGCATTATGTTTTCAATGGGAAAGCAAACCAGAAATCAAAATTCATAAAACAACTCGTGCCAGCACTGGGAAAAATAACTAAGTTCACGGTCACATATCAAAATCAGGATCTCCATGCGGCATGCATCTGTGACATGAGACTCGATTGTAAATTAGGTAGAAGAGATTTCGAAATTGTGACAAGTTGCAGTTCTGTGCACTTTTACATGAAACTTCGAACCATTGGAGGCATTGCCTCCTGCCAAATGTCTACTGGCCAGCAAATATATTTAAATCTAGAAAATAATTCATCCTTGGTAGGCAACACAACTTTACATGTATACAATGTTATGCTTTACCAAGCGATTAGAAAACGAAAATTACGTGAAATGCAGTGGTGCCGTCTTATAAAAAATGGGGCAGTGTTGTAGGAAATATATTGGTCATGCCCATTTTTTTAATTCTCGCAATAATATGTTTACTACTGCTTTACGTGTCAAATTATTAAGCGAAGGATCTTGGAGCGCATAGTGCACAATCAGATACTCAACTTCATTCTTGAAAACAATATTCTCAGCAAGAATTAGTCAGCTTTTCGAAAACTACATATACGACAACATATGCGAAGACTATTGGTATGAAAATATTGATAGCAAAAAGCTAAACCTAACAATATTTCTTGACCTTAGGAGAGCATTCGACACTGTAGATCATGAAATAATGATAAAAAAGTTATGGAAATATGGTATGAGAGGCAATACTGGGAGTTGGTTCCAGTCGTATCTAGATCAGAGGAAGCAATACTGTTCTGGACATGGGCAGAGATCCATGACTGATGAAGTAACCTGTGGTATACCTCAGGTTTCCTGCTTGGGGCCTCTACTTTTTATCATGTATCTAAACGATTTTGAAAAAGTTTAAGATTTTCAAAGGTAAGTGTCTACTCTGATGACACCACTGTAACGATCACATCGAATGATGTCGAAAAAATTCTGCATGAAGTGCAACAAGAATTGTTCAATCTCTCGGAATGGATGAGAATAAAAAGTTAAGTCCAAACCCAGAAAAAACAGAATACATGATTATAGGTCATTCTCGTAAATTAGACACACTAGATACATTAAATCCACCCACAATAAATGGAACAGATATCAAGTGTGTTACGAAAATGAAATCGCTTGGTATAGTAGTTGACGAGAATCTATCGTGGGATAAGCAATACAGAACTTTAAAAGGTAACATTTATGGAGGACTTTCGTCATTAAAAATGTTAAAAAATATTTTTCCCCAAACAAAACTGTGTCATGTCTACTATGCCATCATCGAAAGCCATTTACGCTATGCCAATGAAATTTGGGGTAGCCTTCCAAAAACTACACTTGATGCTCTGCAACGCCTGCAAGGAAAGGCCCGGGCAATAATCGAAAACGCCAGATTGAAAGACAACTGGTCATGTGACTGGCTGAGCATTGAAAATATCATTCGATTTGATCGATCAGTCATGGCATACAAAACAGTTAACAAATTAAGTCCGGAAAATCTTTGGGGTAAATTTCAACAAAGGTCTTCGCAATCAAATTATGCAACAAGGCATTGTAAAGATCTACAATTTCCCAGGCTTAATACTGAACATGCGAAAAAGAGCTATCAATGCTCTACTGTAAAAATTTGGAGTACAATTCCAACGGATATTAGGGAGCTCCCAACTGTTAGTCACTTCCAAAAGAAATTGAAGGAGTTCCTAAAGAGCTGACTAAAAATATGCTTGGCCACTTAGAAACACGACACCCTGGAAGAAGAGCGTCCTAGGACTGAAGATTTTGTGTATTATGATGTAAAATAAAAAACTGAAGAGTAGAATCGTGTATAAATAATGTATTATCATATCATATCAAATAATATATTATCATGTCAAGGAGAATGCCCGCATAGGGTTGTAGCATTCGCCTTCTATTGATAGGAGCCTGCCTTTCCTCTCTCCTCCTTTCGCAAGAGTATAGTTAAGGACTTTTCCAGCCTAATACAGAATTGATTAAAGGGAACTGAGCCCTCCAAAAGTTCTTGTAATTTCAACAAGGGGTACTGAGACTCCCTCCCCCACGGTACGCCTGGTAAAATGTCTTGCTTCATGCAAGCTATTGGCGGGCCGTTACTTGCCCATCCATGCTTTAACTCATTTCGAGATACACACATCAAGTATTACTACACTGGTTCGCAGTGTTCGCGCCAGCCCTTTTCCCAACACGAGGTTTGCCAGTATTGTAACCACGAAGCACGTTCCCTGCAGGGAAGATCACCATCGGCAGAGAAATCAATTCCTTTCACAAAATGTAAGTTTTGACGATTTTTTACTGCTTAGCAAGCCATTAGCTGCGGTAGCGCTATTTGAACGATGTTGTTGAATCGGATTCCGGTAGGCAGCTTCTGCTCTGCTACTACCTTGAACGACAGTCTTCGAAGGCAGAGAGAGACCTAACCCAATCCCAATAGCGAAAAACTGCATCAGAAAAGACATGTAAAGCTGCTGGAGTGCAATGGCTGCAAAATGGGACGTATTGCAAAATAAAAACTGACAATGAAAGGTGATGCAAGCAAGCTTGTGTGTGACTTAGTCACTAAGGCCAATTGAGGCAGAATAGTGGCTTTGTGTGCAATAGTCTTGCAAGCTGGTTAAGGCTTAATTTTAGGAAAGAGCTTGTTATTGCACCATAAAATATCAGTGAATTTGCGAGGGAAGATTATGAAGTTCCTGTTATCTGAAAGTACCTCAGAAACATTAGTTAAGAGCATATAGCAAACCTTTTGCAGGGGCACATGCTCCACTCCCACTTTGTTAGATAAAAAAGTACTGTTTTTACCTCTTCTACACTTCTGCAGAATAATATACTATAGAAGACCATTTCCATTTGTTCATATCACAAAAGGTTTGAAGGTGATGTTGTAGCAAACAGATAGTTCTAAGCTTAACTCCAACCTTGATGAACCCATGTCCCTTTTTTTATAAGGAACGACTTTATATGGGACCTACATATAGATGGCCAAAACATTTAAGGAACTTGACCTACTGAAAGAAGGAATTTTAAGGGAAGTTTCAATTTTAAACTTTTTATAACTGCAAGTAGTCAAGAATTAGGAAACCAGTTCCATTCATTTACAACCAAAACTCACATGGATGCATTGATAAACTTCTTTCCTTCCTTATTTGTACTTTTATTCATAAGTTCTAGCCAAAACTAAAGGTAAAATTTCAAATTTTGATGTTTCCTTGTGTCTGTGCCACTTTTATGCCACTATATGTGTAGTGAAAATTAAAGAACTATTAAGGAACTTTTAGTACTAGAATTTGATAGAAAGAGGTCCAAAAATAAGGAACTTTTAGAACTAGGCCTTCAGCTAGGTTCCTTATAAAAAAATACTGTGTAATCAAGGCCCTCCACTTTTGAAACCAGAGTGCATTCCATGTAAACTGCATGCCAAAAGTGCACCAGGGACTATTTATGGTGCACTAAAATTGCACCTGTGCAGCATTAAGCCAATAGCAAAGGAAATTCCATTTCTTCCAGTTTCACAAACCACACATTCCGTGAGTTGCAGATGCCTGATTTATTTTTTATTACACTCTTTTTATAAAAACAGAAGCCTGAAATTTGATGAAAAGTTGGGAACAAATTAGGAACAAAGCTGAGCCTGAAGCCTTGTTGTGAAGTGTACTTTGGAAAATGATGCAGAAGCTTTCCACTAACAAGTGTTCATTGAATGCCCTTTCCTTGTTTACATAAGGAGAATTGACAGGCTTAACACTTTTTGTCTTTTGATTTTCACAAAATAGTTGCTCCTAGCAAAACTAGATACTTTTCTAATATTAACTATTTATAATTGCGTAGAAACTTTTTTCAATAAAAACCATTGATATGCAAGAGAGACCATCTTGGTACTTACATTTGGCTCTCAATTAATCTAAACATCCAATGTTTTCCAATGCATATTGTCTTTCTATGTATTTCTAAGTGGAATTGACAGCCTTGTCACTTTTCCTCTTTGATTTGGATGAATTAGTTGCTAGTATTGCCTATTTATATTTGTTCATAAACTTATTTCAATAAAAAACATTGATATGGATCTCGGATATCCCATTTTGTTAATGGGCTCTCTATAAATCAAGCCATCAATATTGCCTTGTATATTGTCTGTCTGAATTGCCTACACACTACTAATTTAAGAACAAATTAAGAACAATTCAGCCTGAAAATTTGGGGAAAATGAAAAAAAGCTAGCCTTAACCTCAAATTTACTGGTTCTTATAAAAGAAGGTGTAGTTTGCATGCCACATGCCAAGAACAGTGCTCATGCCAAAAATCTTTGGGCCCAAATACACCTTTTTTCTACCCACTGTCTGTGAATCAAACTGAGTAACATTCCTAGCAGCTTCGACTAGACAACTAGACTCAGCTTATTTCAAGCTTTGATATTTTCATCAAAGGTTGACATAAAGAAATGACATAATTTTTTCAATCAACTAAATGAAAAATTACAAAAAGTCTATTTTACAAGCAAAGTTTATTAGTCAATATTGATTTCTTCATTATTATTAGGGTTGTTACAAAGTCTAGAAGTAAAATTTTTTCAAGATAAAGTCAAATATGTAAATTTTCTGTGCAATGCATGTATGTATATTTTATTTGTGGTGTTGAACCAAGCAAGCTTGTATCTACATGGTGGCTTATTGCTTTTCAAGTCTTATTTTGTGATTTGACTGTTATGTACTCATGCTACTGTGATATGGTGGAGGATATATTAAAAGCAATCACATGGATCCAGGTGCTTGCCTTTGTGGGAGATCTGCGCAATTCCAAACCTTTATTTCTGAAATTCTACATTGCAATTATATTTAGGAGATCCTATGCACATGAATGAGCATTATTGCAAACCTGTCTGCTACTGAAGAGCTGCTAGAAACTACAGAATCAGTAGAATGAAGTTTTTCTGTTTCTCAAAAACATGATTTAAAAAGATGCATTAGGAGAATAAAGCTTCTACAAGTGTACTGTACAAGTTTGTCTCAGGAATATGTATACTTCAAATTAGGTCAAAAATCTAAACTTTTTGGTCAACAAATTTTGAAAAATACAAGGCTGTCAATGAATAAATAAGACTTGCCCTGCTGATTGCGCTCATGGACTAGTTTGCGTGCTGTTTTTTCATATACAATATTTATCAAGTATTGGAAAATATTGTTGAAAGCTGTGAGAATGTCTAAAGAAAGGCTCAATCATAGGCAATTAAATCATACTTTGTACTCTTTGTTCCTCAGCATGACCATCAATTTGCTCTCATCCTTGCTTTCATTGTCTTCATCACATATGTTGTTGTTACAAGTTTTTTTTACAGTTTTATTTCTTATACTTACAGTTTATTTACAATTTCAAATTTATTGTTTTGCTTGCTGTTTGTTGGCATCAGTTTCAGTAGTTGTAGAGCAGAGGTAGTTTAGGGGCAAAAACCTCAGGAAAATATAGTAAACACCCACTTCATATTTCAGTGTTATTGGTCAATGATCTGTGTCAAGTAGCATCTTGCATTGCTGATTTTGTTCCTTTTTTTTGAACTCAGTTAACAACCAACCCATTGATTATTGGCTTTTCATAATACTTGAATTTATAATATATCAGTTTCATCACTCGCTAACAATAAAACTCACAAATTTGCATGCATAGCAAATCAATTGCATGGGACATTTTGTGTGCGTGCCTGCATGCTTGTGAGCAATTGCTCTCGTCTCATTGAAATGCCTGAAAATAAAGTCAAAATCTGGCCACCCAACTTCTCATCACATAAGTCCCATTTCGTTTTGCTCTTTAGTCTCCCATCATAAGGAGTAATACTGTATAGCTATTGTCCTGCAAGACTTTCTTGAAATAAGATATTATTCTGCAATTGTGCTTCACTAGAATAAAGCCCCATGGGGGCTTATTTGCAAAATTTACTCTTTAGGTGGAGGCTTCTTTGAAGATTTATGGTAGATAGAATTTTGTCACTGGATCTGTTAGTGTTTTGCTTATCTTTTTCCATAACTATTTCTACCTACTAAATACTTTGTACTTATTCTTCATTGCCTTTATGTTGAGCTCTTGATCTGTATATTAGATTTTTTTTACTTCTAGGGCTCTTCACCCTCCAGTCTATTGGGCACAAAGAAATGACAAAGTTCTTGTTAGTGTTCAACTTGAAGATGTTAAAGATGAAAAAATAACTGTTAATAACACTACCCTAAGTTTTAGGTACTGTTTATATGTATTTTTGGGTATTTAGATGTTTTGTTGACATTTTGTTTCACCAGTTATTTTGGTTAAGACCCTGCTTACACTAGAGAAAATGGAAAGGTTCTGTTTGGAGCCAAACAGCCCAATACCTCTTGTGTAAATCCAAAATGGTTCCAAATGGTTCTGGAAGCAATTGCAATTGAGGAAGAATGTGTACTCAATCACAAAAATCCAGTTTTCTTTGGTAGTTTGCCCATAAAATAATAAAACAAACAAAGGAATCATCTCTTGTTGTCATATCCATTCTGTTTTAGCTCAGTTTCATTTAGTACTGCCTGTTTACACAGGAACAAAATGAAACTGTTCCTTTGGAGGAGCCAAAAGAGGACAGATGGAACAGTTCCAATGGTTCTAGTGTAAATGTCAGACCTATTTGTGCCAATTTTAGATCAGTTCCATTTGGCTCCAGTACAAACAGGGTCAAATATCCCTTAAGTCTTCTAGGTGGCCACTGGTTCTGAAGTTTTTATATTCCTTGAAGTGTCCCAGGATTTTTTGGTTGGGAAATGTTCATGAAAAATGCCTTGTTTCAAGAATATTATACTTCAGAATCTTGATGCTCCCCTTTTCTGATTTTTCTTGATAGCTTGTGGAAGGATTGATTTGCAGAAGCTAGTCTATAATCATGTTAATGAAAACTGTTGTGTTGTTGACATTTTAAGATTGGGAAATTAATCTCAGACCTAGTATTTTCTGCAATTTTTATTGATTGTTTTTACAATTTAGCAGCCCACTCTGGTCTTTCAGTTATCCCTATGCATAAAATATCCCTTTTTGTCTTGCAAATATTGCTTTTAACTTTTACTGCATTTTAGTGGAAAAGGTGGCAGTGCTCAAAATGATTACCATGTTGACCTTGAATTTTATAGCAACATAGTGCCAGAAGTAAGTGTACATGGAATTTTTGTAGACCATCTTTTTATATAAGAACAATTTTGTAAAAATATGAGCCTCATGACCAATGGGAAAGTATGAGCAACTGAGAACACGCTGAGGCTTCTGCTATGATATGAAAGATTTTGATGGAATAAAGTGACATTATCTGATGATGAAATGGGAGAAGTCAAACTATCAGTGTTTAAGAAGCTATAAATGTACAAAGATTTATGTTAAGGATTATGCATCTGTAAGAACATACATCTTTCAGCTTCTACTATTTTTTTTAAAAATAATACCTGTGTCATAAACACCAATGTTACCTTCTATACTGTCTAATGTCTAAGTTATCTACCCCTCAATAGTTTAAGAACAAATTAGGAGCAATTTGACCTTAAAATTTTGGAAAAATTAAGCACAACAAACTTGAACCACAACTCAATATGTTCTTATAAAAAGAAAATTAGGTATATGTACAGGGTTCTTGTTTAACTTGGAGATACTGGAAAACAGACCATTTTTATGAAAAGTCAGTGAAAACCTGGAATAGTCAGGAAATGTTCTATAATTTTATTGAAGTCAAAGGAAAGCCAGGGAAAACAATTTTACTAGTCCACATATCATTTTCATTAATTCTTCTCATGGTTGTTTAGAAATTTGTTGTTCTATTTGTTGTCAGGAAATGAGCTTTGTCAATTTGCATGGTGAAATAGCAAGTATATGTGCATTTCCTATCTATTAGGCTCCATTTGCTTCACTTTTTGTAAATATGTGAAATGGGGGTCAGAGAAAAAAGTGGGTGTTTTTGACTACTAGTTAGGGAATAGTCAGGGAATTTTGATTCATATGTTGTGTATGAACCCTCTATGTAGATCTTTATTTCCATATACAGTATACTCCAGATAATCTAGCATTGGGTAATACAGATTTTTGGATAAGCCAGGTTTTTTGTACTTTCAAAATTTTACAGACGTATACTAGTTATTCCAGATTTTTTATGAGGTGACTGCTTTGTCTGGATTTTCCATCAAATTATGATTTCCAAAATGCTTCAAATTGTCAAAATATTGAATCAGTGCTATGGAAAAGCCCTATTCTGAGAGGGAGGAGAGAAAGTGCCATATCTAGAAGATTTTTCCATAACTATTTCACTAACTGGTACTTATTTTGTTCGAAATTTTGTTGAAGGGCTTCATTACATTTATACTTCTGTTGCTTCAACTCAGTTTATATTAATTAATGAAAGGATTGTGAAAATATTACTGAATTCATAGAAAATGTCGCAGTATGATTGGTTTCAAGCTGTACTTACATTATTTCAACCCCAAGTTCATTTTTGTATGCTGCAAAAACTAACCCTTCTGTTTATCCAGATTTCCGCTTACCATATTTCTTTGATTATAAGCTACCACTTACTATGCTCTTTGTTTCCACTTCTTTTTTAAGTAACTACTTCTGCACTAAGTTACGAATTTTGTGGGTGCAGCTTGTAATTGTGGAGAAACCATCATTTTTTAAAGTGTCATTTAGTACGTCTTATAATCAAAGGCAACTTATTGAAAATATGTGGTAATATAGCTTTTTCTTTACTCCTGATTGATATGGAGTATAATGTACATGTTTCTGTTTAATCAAAGAACACTTATAGTTGAAGAGCTAAGGTAGGGCTGATCAATGAGATATTCTTATCTTAGAAGTTTGATAACTGGCCTATTTCAAGAGGATATTTTACAATATAATTCTTTTTATGACTTGTTTTTTCTCAACTAAGTAAGCTTTTCCATAGAAGCGTACAAACAACACATGTTTTGAAAGCTAGATCAGATCTTTGTTTCTAGTTGAAATAGATAATGGTTGCAATAATATTACTGTATTTTGTTACTAACTAAATATAAAACAATATTAAGAGATGGTCAGATAGTTTTGCATGCTTATTTTGGTGAAGAAGATGAAACAGTAAATGCACTCATTTGATAGCTGTTTTTAAACTTAAGTTTGTTTTTTATTATAGAAAACAATTTCATTATTTATTTATGATGTAAGACCTTTTGACTCTATTAGTGTGGGAATCTCTTTGCTTTTTTGCCAGGAATCTAAACAAAGGAAAGGTGGAAGGGAATATTTTTTTGATTTGAAAAAGAAGGAAGAGGGATTTTGGCCAAGACTTCTAAAGGATTCAAAAAAGGTTTTTTGTGCTTTAGAATTTTTGTCATGGTTTGGCTTATTCCATAGTATTAGAATACCTAAATGGTTTCACTTAGTCTTTTTGATTTCCTATACAGCTCTGTGCTCAGCTTGTGGCAAATTCTTGCTTTAATTTTCTATGTGTCACCCCAGTTATTCTCTAATATTTTACGTGTTCAATTATGTGAGCATTTGGCTATGGTTTATGTTACTAGTGTCTTTTTAATGTGTTTTCCTTTCAGCCTCCATATCTAAAAGTAGACTTCAACAGGTGGAAGGATGAGGATGATTCTGATGTTGATGATGCTTTGAATGAGCCAAATCTTGAAGATGTTGGTTTAAATCATTATTACTTCCTTGAGTTATTTCTATTTCAACTTCTAGGGAATTTCAAGTGTCATGATTATTTTGATTTTTAGCTGTCGTCTTTAATTATTGTTGGTATTTCAATTTCAATTCTCTATCATATAGTGGCACCTGCCAAACTGCAATTGAATTGCCAAACTGCAATTGAATTGCTAGAAGAAATGCAATTTATTCACAAATGCCAGATATGAAAATATACCATTGGCTCTAGCTAGATCTGATTACCAGTGTGCCAACTGGATCAGAATGACTGAACAGCTGGTTGAGTAGAAAGTTCTTATTTTCAGGCCTTCCGGTGTAGGGTTTTGACTCATGACGACAGTTTTACTTTTAAAGAATGCATCTTTTAGACAATTTGTACTTGTTCAGGGAATCATTTCTTTTGTATTAGTTTTGATGGGAGGAATTTTATTTCCCCATTAGAACTGAGACCAGAGGGGGAGCATTATCACTCAAGCGGGCAATTTACCAGACCTAAGTACTAAGAAACCTTCTGCCTTTCTTTCTTACATTGCACTTAGGACTAACTATGACATTGACCAACCAATTAACTGGTGCTGGAAAACAAACATTCACACAATCTTCCAAAACTCCCTGTATGAATGAGGATCTGCTTTTAATTTCTTCTAGTATTGTAACCGTTGGGTAAGGTCCTAAATGTTTATCCTCAAGTGAAGCTTATGCTGTTGGTCGACAGCAGCTTGATACATCATCCATAATTGTGGAGTATTTCCAAACTCTCTAGCAATGCATCTTTCATTCAAAGCAATGCACTTTCTCCCAAGTACTTGTAACGGCTGCTAAGCATTGCAAATGGCTCCTCCTCTAGAACAGAATTCACGCCTCAATTCTGATTATGCATATAACGCAATTTTTTCATTTCATCAGGTATATCCGCAATCTTTTCATTTCATCTGGTATATCCGCAATCTTTTCATTTCATCTGGTATATCCGAAATATACTCTGGGAAAAAATCTGTTGATGGTTTCTGTAACACATTCATGGACAAACTAGGAATGACTGTAATCCGTCTCCCAGATATCGCCCCTTTCATTCCACCTGAAGCACACATTCCGGCCTGCTAGACGCAATCTGTTTAAAATGTATTTTTAATTCATTTCTAATTCAAAAGCTTTGATAATCATAGGCTCTTCTATTTGCATGGTAGGGGGCATGAAGAACCTCAGTCACCAGCAATCTACATAAGAAAGATGGATCAAAAAATACTCTTATTTCAAAACGAATCTCACCACAGTCTTTTCATAGCCCCTCCCCCTGAAACATTCTGCCATCCCCCCAGTTTTGGGAAAGGGAAAATTTGTCAGAAGGATGTCTATATCATACGGCATTAACAGAACTTAACAATTTTTACCACAAAGCACTTGAAGAAGGCCACTTCATGCAATTAGGACGTCGACCCCCATATCTCTAAAAAAAACCCCCTGAACGCCAAAGCAACATCTAGATTCGTAATCTACTCTTTGGTGTCAAATAAACGCCCCCCTCCCGCTTAGTAATTTTTTGATTTTTGTCCAATGCCCCCGTACCTTATTAGGACCCTCCGTTTATTAATTTTAAGGAAGTTGACATTTTTGAGAACCCCTGGTTTCATTCCATTTCTTTGTTAGTGCTATTCACACCCAATATTCAAGGCAAAATAGAGTTCTGTTTATATTTTAGCTCTATGCTTTATGGCAACCTGTTTTTGTACTTTCCATACCTTTATAATCATTTAAAGCCATTTCTCAAATTCCTACCCCCCCCCGTTTATTACATTTTAGAAATTTTTTCAACCCCCCCTGCTTATTAGGACCCCCCGTTTATTTGGCATTTGAGGGTATGCGAAAAGTTGATCTAGAAAAAGTGGTCTGGTAAATTGCCAACTCGGGTAATAATGCCCCCCCTACATTGATGTTAGAATTGAGCCTTTTAGGATTGATTTCTTTTTCTATAAATTATATGCTTTGGTTTATCCATTCAAGATTTATGCATTCAGTTAAGAAATTCATATCCAAAGTATCATATTCCTATGAAATTTCACTTGGTTTCTATCTTAGCTGATGAAGAATATGGGAACTGCTGATACTAAGGTTAGAAATATGATACTTGTTAGTTATCTGTAGGTCCTGATTAGCCGTTGCATTGCCTGCTAATCTTGTAATCAATATTTTCAGTGTTGACGTGAGCAAATGTGGATGCTTTTAGAACATGAAGTGTTGTTGATATTTTCCTAATGTAAACAATTGCTATCAAATGACGATAATGATTACCTTGTGTTGTTTCGAAAAGTAAATATAATCAGAATGTACATGGGATATTATGACCTTTGTAAGTGTTACATTTCAAGACAGCTGCTTCACCCTCAGGATTTGTTTATCATCTGCTTCATTTGATCGCTGCAGTATTCCTGCCACATCTGAATTTTTTTCCAGGAACACTATTTGATAATATTCCAGTTAACCAACTTGATCATCATTGCAGCCTTTTGCATCACAGCTAGCAAATAGTACTCACAACTCTTCTTGCACATTCTCATAATGACTGTCAGCCATCTCCTTGATGTCAATTCCATCTGTTTGGAAGCCATGACTTGAACGTAATTCAAAATAGAATTACAATTGCAGCGACAATCTCTTTAATTGAAGCAACAAAGTGTCTTGATTGATAATGATAAGAAAGTAAACAGCAGCGACCCCCTACATATTCTTTTAGTTTGTTCTTCAGACTATTTTAGTGCCAAACATCAAACCTAGAGATGCTCTTAGCCAGAACGATTTCAAGAAATAGATCTTGTTTTGCATTGTTTGGCATCAAACTCGTTTGAACTGTTAATTTCTCATGGTTAAGGAATTGTAAGTGCCATTCAAAGTGGGGACTAGATGACTTTATGTCCTTGGATGGCACAGTAGATAGTTTAAATTGCAAATTTGTGTTTCTAGTTAAGTTTCAGCGGTGATAAAAATTTGCTATTTATTATAGAATGAGACTGCTTGGTGCTTGTTCCCTTCTATTTTCTACTTTCAATGCCATGTCCTCTATGCGTGCGCTTTATCTTTTTACTTTTTGCCATTGGTATCCCACTTTGTGACCTCTTGAGGCAACTCCTTACTGTGAGTCTTTTGCCACTGCCACCCTCGTCTCTTTGTGATAAGTAAGAGCCCAAATGTTGCGTATTTTCAGGGATTTGATCCGGGTGAAGCAAATGATGCTGATTCTGAAGATAGTGACGATGAAGGTATGTTTTGAAAGAATAACAAAGATATTCATTTCTGCATTGATCCCGAATTTGAAATGTTTTGTTAATGACCGCTGGGCCTTTATTTCATTATGACAAAGTTTCATAGTTTCATGATATTCTTCGGCAGTTTCTTTATTCATTATTCAGTTTTTGAGGGGTACACAAATGTATTTTTGATCGAAAAAGCTTTTGTGTGTCTGTAGCAGATATTTTTTTTAAATAATTCAAAATATTACCATACAGCAAAACATAGTTACAAAAACGATGCCATAGGGGACACGATTGGCATGGCTACCCTAAATGACCTTGAAACAAATAGCATAATAAATACCTACAGATACAGATAACAAGACAGATGCCAATACAGATACCAAGGAATATACCAAAATCCATTTAGTGCATCCTTAATGAGAAGTAGGTTAACATGATGGTACTACTGTAGAAAAAAAGGCTTGAAGCTTTGTAGATTGTAGTATACTCCAAATGTTTATTACATTGTTCATATCATAGGAAGGCAGGTAGGTACTACTGTAGAAAAAAAGGCTTGAAGCTTTGTAGATTGTAGTATACTCCAAATGTTTATAACATTGTTCATATCATAGGAAGGCAGGTAGAGTCTAGGGGTTTTATTCAGACCACATCTAGATGATTTTTTATACTTGCGGAAGATTATTGTAGGAGACGTGCTTGACAATATGAGATTGTGCTCTCAAGAACGTCCATAAATTTCCAAGTTTCTGTGCTATTGCTTTCTTCTAAGTTTAAAGATGATTGATACTCTTCTGTAGAACATACGGCTTTGAACCAAGCATTTCTCTGGAATTTTTGCTCATAGCAAAAATTTGTACACGTTTTTTTCATAAGAAAAAAGTTTGTAAGAAAATGAGGCTCAAGTGGCCAGAATCTTAAGAAAATCTTAATAAAATCACAAGGCTCAATTTCCAAAATTAATTGTTTTTGTTGGTCAAAAATCGATATTGCATCATTATTTTATTCAAATTCGAGTATACACGATAAAAAAAGCAAGCGTAACCCATTTTAGGCAGTTTTATGTCAGTAAAATTTGTATTTCAGTAAAAGTTAAAAAAATTTTTAAAAAATCTCAGGCACAATTTCAGGAAAAGTTAAGAAAATTGAGCCTCATTCAAAGTAATGGTTTTCTTATCAAAAAAACGTGTAATACTCTTGCATGATATTAGTAGATCCACACTCATCCACTCTATATAAATTAGTGGATCCACACTCTCATTTTCGGAATCGAAAATTAAACGGTTGTAGCAGAATTTTGTGGTGTACTTCGATCTGTTTTCTTGTATTATACGTAGGGGGCAATTCAAAAGGTATTGCCCTTTGAAGGGGGAAATTTGGTACCCAAGAAAGCATACAAAAGCATACAAGAGGGAGGGGGGCTCTTACAAGACCTGACAAACGTTTACGTAATTTTCACAAGGTAAGTACTTGCCAAGCATCCTAAATAAGTGAAACTGTCTTTTGAACACTATACACGCAAGATCGCACTCGCAATTTTTTTTACACAGTATGTTGTAAATTTTAGAGGTATCAGGTATGTATCAAATGTTGCAAAGTTTGAATTTACTGAGATAAACAGTATATTCAGATGTTTAGGGGGGTTTGATAAATTAAAAGTACGTACGCTCGGGGGAGGGGGTACCTGGAAAACGTACAAAGGCGTACAAGGGGGGAGAGGGGGTCCAAAAATCGATGAAATTTAACCTACGTATTCTTTGAATGGCACCTAGGGCTTTTCATTTGAGTCTTTGCCTTCATTGATTAATTGACGCTTTTTCTGAGCTATCAACATGTACAAGTATATTTCATGATTTTTGTTTCAGAGCTGCCTGATCTTGAGTGAAATTACAAAGATGTAGTGAAGCCTACAAAGAACTTGAAAATATGAATTTGCAGAGCCAATGGAGAACGATATGAACTAGATTGACAATTTTGAAACAACGATGGCTTAGTCCAGTCCTTTTGGTCTATAAATGCCTTGTCTATGGGTGTGTAATGCCTTTAGTTGGTTTTTTCGTCATTGTCCTTCCACACCTCGCACAAAATTGTTTTTAATGTAGAGAGGATGAGTATTGGGATTGAATTACAGAATAAAACTGACTAATTAACCCCTGTACATCATTGTGTACAATATACAGTTATCACAAACATAGTCAATGAAGAAAGACTATTTTGTTTTTTTCTTCTACCAAAGCTTTTTCTTTCGTCCTTTTAGTTTCGTTATTAAAGTTCATGATAAGAGTTGCGTTTTCATGTCATTCTGAAATCGAAAACAGGCAAACATTACCACGCCGTAGCTATAAAGTTTTCCTCATATGAAGCCATTAATTGAAGAAAAGCTCATTTCAATGTAAAGCATATCCAGGTTTGGGACCCATAAATTGAGTGGCGTGTTGTGAAAAAGAGAATTTATATGGTATTTTGTTTATGCTTATTTCTGTTTACATTTTAAATCGCTTATTATACTCATGACGGTCTGTTGTTTTGTCCAATTATGTTTTTTTGTTGACTAGAAGTCATTTTTTCCTTGGCAGCTGTTTGATTTTTCTTAATTTGCAGGAATTGTATTGTGATTTTTCGGAGTAGTTGTTCAATCTACATGAAAATTGGCAGCAAAAGAAATCACCTGACTCTTTATCGTACTTTTCGCACGGCCTAATTAATCTAGCACCTTTGTGGCTTAAGAATTACCGTAGGGGAGTGCCAAGAAACCAGCTGTGGTGTGTGAAAAAATTCATTTTATTGGAATCAAAATAATTCGATTTAATTCGCAATTAGAATTTCATATGTTCATCCCATATGAATTAATATGCCTTGGTAATCCAGGTGGGATAATATGTGAAATAGTGTATACCATTTTGTATGGATTACCTTGTTTATTCAGAACTTTCATTTAGGTTTGGTGTGAATGTAGCTCTGGAGATTGCCTTCTAGAAGTGCAAGTCCGTTACATACAATTGTCATTAGAAGATCGGGGATTCTGTATTAGACCTTCAAAGTGACATACGTATTTTGTCTTGCTACATATTAAATTAGCAGATGCCATGTAAAAGAGATTGCTCTCGGAATTTGAATTTTAAAATGAATAAAAAGTAATAGGAGAGACACAGTAAATGTATTTCTCGATTTCAAATTCGTTCTATAGGACAACATCTAGGAAACTATGGCGGTGAAAAAATGTTTGGTAGAAGTGACGTGAGATTCTTCACTAACACAAGAAGATACTTTACGGTGTTAGGTAGAGGAGAGTTTGCTCAAACTCTGTTTCTGGAAACGAGCTAGGTGATTTTAGTTAGGAGAACATTGGAAAAGTATAGGAAGTATGCCATGCTTTGCTTTCCTATCAAGTGGACAGAAAATTAATTGTTTCCTGCAGAAAAGCCAGTTGTTAAACACTGTTCCAGAATGTAAGTGGTGCAAGAAGCATATCTAAGACTGAATAATTAATTATTTACCATATTCTTTCAAGTTCAAAAGCTAACATGTATTGGCAAATTGTCTAGGACGAGGTTCAAATCTACAAAAGTAATCAAAGCTGTGGGTGTGGCCTTGAGAGAATTCTCTTGGTGGTTTTCGACTCCCTTCTTTCTGAAGAATGAGATAGGAGGGGCGTTGAGAAGAGATAGGTGCCACAAATTGGTTTTGTATTGTTCCAAATTGTATGTACAATTTTTTTATAAGAAAAAAGTTTATAAGAAAATGAGGCTCAAATGGTCAAAATCTTAAGAAAATCGTAAGAATATCACGAGGCTCAATTTCCAAAAGTTTAGTGTTTTTATCGGCCAAAAGTCGATATTTCCTCATTTTTGCATTGAAAATGCTATGGATGGAATTCAGATTCAAGTATGCAATATTAGTAACGAAATTGTAAATATTTTTGGCCAGTTTATTTCAGTAAAAGTTAAGAAAAAGTTAAGAAAATCTCAGGCTCATTTTGGGGAAAAGTTAAGAAAATTGAGGCTCAGGAAAATTTTGGTTTTCTTATAAAAAAAACGTGAATGTATGTATGTATGCATACTTGAGTATGTATGTATATGCATAGAGCGTATTTATCTTCAATCGAAATCATTCAAGTCTTTTTCCTCAACTTCTTTACTCTTCTTGCGAATTCCACCTGTTTCTCAATTGGCAGTAGTTTTATCCTTTCATTTATTATTACTCTCTTCAATCTTGCAGATAAAGAAAGTTTTCTCAAGACTTCTTCACCTGGGTGATAGTATAGGAGAATTGCTTGTAGCGCTTTTGTTTTTCTTTCATTTCTCAGCTTTTCTCGCGCAATAATTCGTATCATCTGATCACGGACACCTTTCTCAAGCTTAAGCTTGTTGCGTAGTTTGATAACCTCAGCTGATCCGCAACAATTTTCATTGCAAAGTGCATCTTCATGTTGAATAGCGATTTTAAGAGGCTTTTCTTCTCTCACGTCGTTCAATTTTTGACTGTCATAGGCACTCTGTATATTAGCGGCGTTTGCATCTGTAGACGATCCATACAATTGGTCTATTTTCATGGCTGTCTTCATAATTTGAGCCTGCAATCTCTCAATGTCTCCTTGTGAATTGCCTTCCATATTTTTGCCCCCGCTACCCACACTAGGTTTTATGTTGCTTTTTTTCTCTTGGCCTGTTTTCCAATTATGCAGCTTGGAACCCTCTCTTCCTAGTGTTGTCAAGACTTTTCTGTCAAGGCTGTAGCCCCTGTTTGCAGGTAGGCTTTCTCTCTTCGATGTTACTTTGGTTTTCCCAATCACAGTTGAAGATTTGTTTCCAGATTCCTTTCCTTTCCTTCCTGGACTACTGTAATTTACGTGTCCTGAAGCCAGTGCTTCGACCTGATAAATAACTGTCATAAAAAAGAACAGATGGATAGTGATAAGATTTACCGCAATAGTATTAACTGAGTTAATACAGTTTGCTTACTTGTTGCGCTACGCTATCTTGCTACTTGTTACTCGATCCTGTCCTATCAATTAATTAAACTTTAAAGAGAGTTTTTCAATAGACCATGCTGAATTAATTTTCATACTTAGCTTTCATATCAGAATTCTTCCTTTTTGGGAACCCTCACTAGTGCTGTTTCAAACATTTGGAAGCCATAACAATTTGAAGTTAGTGTTGAAGTATTTCAGAAGTCAGCCTAAATATCCTTTGATACATGGCATACCTTCAGTTGTATTTTTACTTTTACTTTGCTTAATTGTCTTGCTTTGACTGAAAGCTAGGTAAATTTATTAGCAAATTCTTGGACAGTATTTTGTCAGATGCTAAATTTTAGGGTTGTAATCTAGTCTGTTTTCGGTATGTGATCGTCTGTTGTGATTTAAGCTTGCTTTCCCCTTGGATTGGACTGATTTCAAGCTTAAGATCAGAGGTGAATAGATAAATGGCAGACACAGGTGATCATCACGCTGAAACGATCTGTTCTCCATGGTTTGATTTCCATCACTATATAGAGCAACTTCAACGAAAAATGGCTTCATAATTGGCCAGCGGTCATGCATTTTTATGAGTGAAACTTGAGCCATCCTTGGTTTTACATCTATAGTCTGAGAGATTTAAGTCGCAAGCTGATTTAGTAGAAGTTATTTGCATAAACATTATTTTAATTCAATACGAAAGTTAATGCTGTTGTAGCAACTTTCAAACACTTTGTGTGGATAGCGTAAGGCCCCTGATCCTAATACAACATGTCTAATCACATTAGCTGAACTTTTTATGGCTACTTTAACGCATTCAAAACATACCACTGTTTGTTACAATTAAACTTGTAATCATTAACATCACTTTCAACATCATCAGCATATTCTGGTTTGAGGGCAACACATTTCACTCATTTGCCAATCCTAGATAGTTAGAGCTTCTACCAGCCTCAATTTATCCTTTAGCATTTTAAAGGGTTCATTCACGTTGGCCATGAACAATCAACAGATACCTCTGAGTTCTTTCTCAACAACCATCTAGATTACATGATATAAATTATTCATAGGTTGTACGGGTTATGTTCACCCAACTGCTTGTACTTCTCTAGCTTTTCAGTTTTAATGTAAACTATTGATAAAGGATAACCTAGAAGGGATTTCTTTCCTTTTCACTGACTGTTCATCCCTCATTGATCTTCTTGAAGCTTTAGGCAACGAAGGAGGTCAGAGTATTTGTCTTTTAAAGGTTTTTAATTCCATTGCAAAAAGGTCCGTTCTCTTGGCCTCATTGGTACCTGATCTCCAATACTATCCATTCGTCAATAAGCTTGCCTATATGTTTTTAATGGAATTTATAGATAAAGCCATACAGAACTTTTGAATCAAGGGCGAATTAATATTTTAACGATAATTAGTGAAAAGAATGACTTTTTCATTAATATAGAGTAATTTTCATTCACCCAATCTAAATTTTTTTATGCTTAGGAAACTTTCGTTATTTACAGAAGAGTTGTACCGAAGAGAAATTGGTTGGGTGACAGAAATTTTGTGATAGAGTAAGGCAGTGAAAATGCATTGTAGTACAATATCAAGGTTGGGTAATAAAATTTTTTGAACAAGAAATCATTTCTCTTTTGGGTACCAACACCTCTGTAAATAATTATCATTGCCTTATTTTGGAGAAAACATGCACATTTCTCCATCTTGACCCTTTGAAGTCTAAAAGTAAGTGCCCTAATTTGCCTCTACATGACGCTTTCATTCTCTTTTTTACTGATGAAATTTTCACCCCAAGAACTCTAGGATTTAGTACACGCTATCAAAATGATAAACAATATATCAGTCTTTCTTTCTGCCTTTGTTTTGGACGAGCATGCCATATGTAAGCATATATGTAGAGAAATCTTATGTTATTCCTTCATTTATGGGCCCTTTTCCTGCACTCAGGGGGCTGAAGTTTGTATCAAGCTTTAGATGTGGTTGGCTTTGTGTAGGGGTCAGCAACCAGGTGTTTAAGGTCGCCGACCCCTACCGTTATAGCAACACCAGAAGGAAAATCTCGTATCTTTTTGTACTGCTCATTGTATGGCAAACTTGAAGATTGACACAGCTGATAGAAATATGAAATCTTATAACCATTCATTGATTGGAGTCAAGTCAGATTTGGACTCTTCTTTTGGCAATCTTGCCATTTGCAGCCCCGTTGATAATTCCTGTAGAAACTTGCTCACAAGACCCTCTTTTTATTGACAGACAGGTTCCTTCATTCCAACTGTCGTATTCTGGCTTTTATTTCATTTTTACATGTTTGTTGGTGTATCATTCTTTGCGCAGCTGCTGTTGCTGCTGGCATTCGTCAACGTTCTCACTTTCATATGCTGTTTACACGTTTTTTGTAGGAAAAAAGTTTGTAAGAAAATGAAGCTCAAATCGTCAAAATCTTAAGAAAATCTTAGGAAAATCACGAGGCTCAATTTCCAACATTCATTGTTTTTATTGGCCAAAAGTTGATATTTCGTCATTATTGCATTCAAAATGATAAAGATGGAATTCATTTTCAAGTATACAATACTAATAACAACTGTGTATCCCATTTTAACAAGTTTATTTCAGAAAAAATTAAGAAAACTTTAAGAAAATCTCAGGCTCAATTTCGGGAAAAGTTAAGAAAATTAAGGCTCAGACAAAATGATAGTTTTCTTTAAAAAAATAAGCGTGTATTTCTTGTAAGTCTTTGCATCTTGGCTTTTGTGTGTTCTATGCAAGTTTCAAGAACATTACAACACGTGTTTCAATTTGGCGTTAAACAACAAAAGGCTAGACAGATTTTTGAATTTCTTGAAGGGCGGGGCTTGAAGAGTGTGGCCCCAAAAAAGCTAAAGTAATCTGTGGTCAAGCTCTGTCATATCATAATGTGGTCTTAGAAAAATTCCTTAAATTAGGCTCTGTCTGCAAGCAAACGTCAGTTTTATGTTCAGTATTTTTAGGATATTTGTTCGACTGTCAAAGTTTCAATTGAATTTGGTGTGTAGGCTGAAGGAGTGCCTACATGGAGTGGTCTCAGTTTGTACACAGATTTTCTATGATGAACCTAGCACTGCGCCTGGTAGTTTAAGGGTCTTAATTTTTGGTAGCATTTTAGTTTTAAAAGCTTCATGATGCATTGAAAATGCGAACAAAACAGAAAATTTTGGATTTCCTGAAGAGTGTGGTCTGAAAGGTGTGATCCAAAAAAGCTCAAGTAGGGTGTGGTCACAGAATAATGCTGTGGTCAAGTGCTGTCGTAGCTTAATTTGGTCTAGGAAAAATTCCTTAAAATTGGCCCTGCCTTTGCATGTCATTTAATTTTTGATCCCTTCAATGTGCAATTTTAGAATTAATTTTGTTGTCTTTACTGATGGTAAATTGGATCTGGACACTGAATTCTCTGTGCACTGGATACTAAAATGTGTATTTAGCTGCACATTTTAGTATCCTATGGAGTTACATGATAGTTATTGAAATGATCACACAACGTATTTCATATTACTGCTCCTACGGCTGATTGATACAGACAGAATCTAAACTTGCACCAACTCTGAAGTGATTATTTAGGAAATACCCTTCGTATGTGCCTTGAAAGAATTAAATTGGGAAAAATAGGATAGTTTCATTGCTTATCAAAGTTGTATAAACAAATGTAACTTGTAAACTGCACGCGTATATATATATATATATATATATATATATATATA
>OLMO02000257.1:5232821-5255493 GCA_900291935.2 Cassiopea xamachana
ATATATATATATATATATATATATATATATGTGTGTGTGTGTGTGTGTATATATATATATGTATATATATATGTATATATATATATATATATATATATATATATATATGTATATATATATATAATTCAAAAATAGCCTTTTCTTATATTTAGACGATTGGATAGAGACTTTCATCAGTGCTAACCTTAGAATGCTGTAAGGCCTATCAAGTATATTAAAAACCAATTAGCAGAGGGAAAGGGTCGAATCTGTGATGACAAGCAATAGAGAGTTATATAGCACGGATGAAAGTTTCTATCAAAACATCGAAGTATTGAAAAGTTTATTTTTGAATCTTGTTGTATTTCTACCCATGCAATGAAAAATCTCTTTTTGTAGTTTATTAGCTCTCTGCAATATCAATCAGAAAGCTTGTAAAATTGTATTCACACGCAATAAGTTTTAAGAACAGAGCAAAAACTATTTACACAGCAGCAATAGAAAAAACGATTCAGTCCGATGTAAGGAAGCGTTTGTAAGATAAAGGATTAAATTTAAATTCGCAATTGGTACATATCCAGGAATTATTCAATATGAATGCGAGATTATGAATTTGCTGTAATACAGGTGTCATCAGTCAATTTATTGTGCGGAACTTGTAACCATGGAATCTATGCAAGTAATTTCAGTCCTCCGCGCAATTTCACTTGAATACACGTTTTTTTTTATAAGAAAAAAGTTTATAAGAAAATGAGGCTCAAATCGTCAAAATCTTAAGAAAATCGTAAGAAAATCACAAGGCTCATTTTCCAAAATTACGAGTTTTTATAGGCCAAAAATCGGTAGTTCGTCGTTATTGCCTTCAAAATGTTAAAGATGGAATTCAAATTCATGTATACAATATTAATAACGAAATTTTAAACCACTGTAGCCAGCTTATTTCAGTAAAAGTTAAGAAAAATTTAAGAAAATCTGAGGCTCAATTTCGGGAAATGTTAAGAAAATTGAGGCTCAGGCAAAATAATGATTTTCTTATAAAACAAAAAACGTGTATACACTAGAAACCTGCATAAAAGAACTTGTCTTTATAACAACCTTGAGGTTGAATTTATTTGCTTGAACCCCCTAAATAAAAACCCCAAAGAGGCTGAAATGGGGGTTGTTCTTATATAATGGACTTCATGTTGTTAATGTAAAAGTTATGAGTAGACATTTTCATAGGCTGTCTGTGCTTTTCCCATTGCACAACATATGTCAAGGTTATGTTACAAGAATTCTGACTTTAAAGTATTCTCAATGATCATCAAGAATTCCTGTGCTGAAAACAACACAAATTCATACGAAGTATGTGCTGTATATAAGAACCTTGTTAATAACCTTACAGGCTGGAGTTAGGAATACCAATCCACTAATTAAAAACATACCCAGGCTGCTCAGGAAAAACCTAGGTTCTTTTATACGGGTTGCTACTGTAATGTATACTCCTGATAATCCGGATTTTCGGATAATTCAGATGTTTGCCATACTCGCGAATATCTGCGAACTAAACTCTACTGCTTATTACGGATTTTTGAGGAGCTGACTCCGCTTTATCCGGATTTTCTGGTATATATTGGCTTCCAAAATGCTCGAAATTATCAAAATAATGCAAGAAAACCTCCTTAGCAGGCACGCCGGAGTGTGTTGGCTGGGGGGGGGGGGCTACAGCCCTCCCCCACTTTTTTGCTAGTGTATGATGTCATACAATAGAAAACCAATCCTATCTAAGATAGGGTGTAATTTGATAATCAAAAAGGGGGTTTTCTTGTTACTTAAAGGTGTACTTGTAAAAATTTCAAAGGGCACCGCCCCTGATCCCTACTGCCGCACCCAATAGGAGCTTGCCACTTGTCCACACCCCCCTCACTCAAAAATATGCTCCGGCATCCCAGTTTTGTGAGTTAGAGGACAGAAAGCACGAAACTAGCGGAATTTTTCATAATTTCCACTAAACCAATTATTAAAAGCTAATTTAAAAAATTAGACTTAGATAGTACTGCAACGAAACCATTATTTACGAGTTATTCAATTTTACAATTAGGATTAGTCCACAACTTTTTTCTGCTTCAAAACATATAATAGGTGCATCAAATAATAACTTTTCAATGTGGGTACCGGCTCTTGATTATGCTTTACAACGAAGTGGCCAACTATTCATAGGCAAAGAGCAGCAATTTTTGCTGTGTTACTACAGAGATCCACATCATACACTACACATGAGAACACATGAACACCACCCCCACCCCGTCTTCTCGCAAATCCGTTGCATTTATCGAAATGCCTTCTACCCTGTCTACTGTCAGGGACGTAGGAAGCATTCAGAAAAAGTGGGGGAACATACATTCAGGGGCACCCGGAAATGCAAAAGGGGCACTATGAAAGCTGAAAATGGTCAATTTACACAAAACTTTGTGAAGAGTGGGAGCACGTGCCCACTATGCCCCCGGCTTCTAAGTCCATGTACTGAGCACCAACAGCATTTCATGTACTTCTGTTTTGTACTATTAAATTTTCAATGCTTTATTTATTTCTTAAAAACCGAGTACACCTTAAACAAAAAATTGTGGACTTAGCCGTTAAAACTTTAACAATTGTGGAATACGTTTAATGCCAACTTAAAAGAACGTTAATTAGTTTTTATTCCATGCTATCGTAAAGGCGTGTATCTCCAAATTAGCACCTTGAGAGATGAAAGATATCAGCAACATACAAGGAGAACGTTCAGGCCGCGCCCCAAGGATCATTCCCATTCGTAGTAGTGAGCAAGATATAGCTCACGTGTAGCAGCAGTTGTTTTAGAATGATTAGCTCCAACATAGCCTACACAAGAAGAAAACATTAGTTATTGTTATTATTATTATTCAGAGGAAGATATCCACCATCACCATCAGGTCCACTTATTATATCTTTTGCCGAAGAGGACAAGATTGGTCAAATTCAGACTTCTTAGCAGTCTAGCTTTTTGTTACAATTATCTTTTTGTTTTGTTTCTGTTTTTTTTTGTTTTTTATTGTGCTTTGTAAACCACACGTAGCCATTTGTAAGCTACCTGAATATAGTGAGGCTTACATTTGTATGTAGAAATAGGAATACACGTTTTTTTTTTATAAGAAAATCACTATTTTGCCTGAGCCTCAATTTTCTTAACTTTTCCCGAAATTGAGCCTCAGATTTTCTTAAATTTTTCTTAACTTTTGCTGAAATAAACTGGCTAGAGTGGTTTACACTTTCGTTAATACTATTGTATACTTGAATTTGAATTCCATCCTTAACATTTTGAATACAATAACGACGAAATTACCGATTTTTGGCCCATAAAAACATTAAATTTTGGAATTTGAGCCTCGTGATTTTCTTACGATTTTCTTAAGATTTTGACGATTTGAGCCTCATTTTCTTATAAACTATTTTCTTATAAAAAAAAAACGTATACTATGAAGTTTCAAGAAAAATTATCATTATTATGTTGTCAATCTTTCTATGAATGCAATTGGGGCTATGGGCTCCTCCTGCAATTCTCTTTTGTCGTTGCTTAATGATTTAAACTTCGATAAGACTATTCAAAAAGAATCATCACGAAAGCTATCAATATCCCGATTAGATCTAGTTACTATATCTTCTGTCGTCGGAATATGCTTTGGACTAATCCAGAGTTTTAACACTTTAGTTTCTCCATTCCTTTTATTTGTTTTTTTAGTTTTTTTTTCCTACTTTTTACAAAATGTTAAATTTTATATGCTCTTTACAATCAAGGCAATTATATACTGCCATGTATGTTGTGAGGTGTATTATTGTAATTAGTGATATATTTTCAATGAGAAGTTGGAAAGAAAAATTATTATCAATTCGTTTACAATTGGCAAACATACAAAATAGCTAAAAGCTAACTAACGCCAACATCTACCCAAAATGGGGCATGAAGCACTTATACTTAAACATAGATTAACTGAGACACTGGCACACATGCACATCCAAGTATGCAAACGCACGTGTGAATACATGTGTGCACGAGTTGAATACTGTGAATAAAATCTGTGACTTTTCAACAGGCAGGTGTTTTTGCCATGTCAATTTAACCGCGTTCAGCATTGTAAGCATGGATGGACTGAGACACTGGCGCACATACGCACACAAGTATGCAAACGCACGCGTGAAGACACGCATTCACGATATGAATACTATGAATAAAATCTGTGACTTATAACAGGCAGGTGTTTTAGCCATTTCAGTTTTAACCGCGTTCAGCGTTGTAGATAAGGAACGACTCGCCCGGATAAGATGTGTAGGTTCCACCTGCAACTCAGTGACGACACAAGGGTGAATGGGCATACAACCAGTAGTAAACAATACTGAATAAGTCATAGATTTTGATTTTGAACAAAAAGCCTTTATGTATTAAACTTCCCTTGTGTTTGTTCTCAGTCAATGGACTGTTTGCGCGAATCTAGAATTGCCGACCATGCAGCGTCTTCAAATAGCATTCAATCATTCACGAACTCGCAGTTTGCAGGCAGGAGCTTCTCATTTACAAGGACAACAATACAATTTTATTCAACAAAAAGAAGTACATTTTAGGATTTATCTTCTGTAAAATCGACTGTGTTTGCACCCACGTTGAGGTTTCGGATGCTTTTGCGAGAGTTAGCAGTTCGCTAGAAACAGCATCTATCATTCTCACCTACACAATATTGAGCTTCTTGTGGGTACGTAGCTTCTTCTTCTGTATATCACTTCCTTTTTCTTATCTTTTTCAATTCATGTGCATTTCCAATTAATAGTAGACCGTCCTTCAGTTGGGGCTTTGAACAACATCAGATAGCAGAAATTATTACATTTCATTATAGAGTGACCTACAATTAAAAGCGGCTTTAGTTGCTTGCAACGACAGCCTACTTTCTTAATAGAAGCCATGATATGTTAATGTTTATGTTTATGTCTAATAGAGCATTCTTAGCAACCAACTATGAAACTTTCATAAATAACAAAATCTCACGCAGTATGATTTGTGAGAAGATGAGATAAGTGGACTTTTTTCAGCGAAACAAATCATAGATCGCTAGAACAGTAAGACAATAGGGCAAATTGACTTTTCTTCATCACGTAGTCGCTTCAGCGAATTCATGTTGAAATTTTGCTTACCTGAAAAGTTTCCTTACATCATTTGAACAGAAAATTAAACATGCATTAGAGAATTTGCACCAGTATTGTTCTGCAAACATAATCGAATGCGGTAGATCTCTCGGCAAACATTAAGTAAAAAACATTAAAATGTATTATCTCTTATTTCAATGTCGTTTGTCGCGATGTAGACTGTAACTGTTGAAAACAACTCGCAATCCTTTGATTTGAGATTTTTCCTGCCGTTGCGTTTCGCTTTGTGAGTGTTACCCTCTTTTTTTGCAAGAATATGAGAATTCTAAGGCTCAAAATCATTTAAATTTAAGAATAATTTAGGAATGATGTAAAGCTTCATCATGACCTGGAATTTTTTTTGTATTTGATTTATCGTATTAGTGATTTTAGATTAACTCTTGCACTATCAATACAACATTTATTGTGCTCTTCCGCTCTTGTGTTTTATGGTGAGGTAAGAGCTAGTTCATACGATGAGCCGTAGATGAGCTGAACCTATGCATTTAGCAATTTGAGTAGTTAAGTTCATCTTCGGTTCAGCGTACGAAACCACAGAAACACATCGGCTCGAGCCACATTCACGCAGTTCATTGGTTCAAAAATGGCTCATCCCCAGCGGCTGTGCCATTGCTGAACCAATACTGTAATAGGTTGGGGTCATCCATGGCTCATCGTATGAACTAGCTCTAAGATATCAACAAAAACTTGAATATATCAATGAGTTTTTGAAGACTATGGAAGGCACATTGCACAAAAACTGAATTGAGAATTCGTGACATGTGTTAACTCTAACGGCAATTTTTTGAAGTATTGTCCAGGAAGTGTGTTGAAATCTCAGGTAATTTCAAGCATCTTTAATACTGTCAGATATTTGTAAAGATAAGTTTAATACGTTCAGACATAAAGTATTGGCTTATACTAAGCATATTACGAATAGATATATGCTATACATCAATTGGTTGATAGGCTACCTTAATCTCATAAAAGAAAGCTACTTATAGCTTGCTATGTCACACTTCTCTCATTTTCAATTAAATAAAGCTCGAGACCACACCACTAGGCTCGATGGGAGCATTGGCTGAAGCTGGATTCTGTCTGCAAGTACTCAAGATAGCTTCTACTTTGATGCTTCTACATTTCTAAACTAAGGTAAACACCTTAGGTAACTTTGTACTCCATTTTTATTGTTGTAATTATATTTTTTTAAGTTATGCCGCTTTGAAAAACCTTATAGTAAGGATTGCACGCATTTTTTTTAATAGGAAACGAAACAAACTTTCTGCCTTCAGCTGGATGTTTCTTAATATTTTGTCCAATCCAGCCTTTACTGTTTCTTGACTGTTTCATAAATTTGAAATACTTCCAAATACAGTAACAGCTCAGATTAGGTAACTGTGATGCAAGAAAAACTGGTTCAGGTTTTGTGAGGCATGTAATGGGTGTTGTTTTTATTTTCGTTCTCGTTTGATCAAAAATTACCTTGTGAGAACAGTGTTTTCAAGTTACAACTTGAAACTCAGCCTGTCGATGCTTCTTAAATGCTTCTAAACTTTTGCCTTATTTCAGCCTTATATTTCTTATGTCAAAAATTCGTGTGGTGTGCTTTATACATGCAGACACGCATACATGCATGCGAATTGATTCTTTTCGTCTTTTCAACAGGTACATTTAATTGAACTCTGAACATACTTATAACGCTAGCTTTAGTATAAAAAATAAAACGGGTGCTCTAAGTGACATCTGCCAGAGAGAAGCATTATGTCGGTGAAATATCATATTTTAACGTTCTGTTTATTGCATTCTGCTTCAAGAAGTCATGTTATAGATTTTTGTTACGGTAGACTATGAAAGACAAGTTGATTATATGCTTTTCCATAGAGATTCTTGCATGTTGTTCTTATATACTCCTTTTTGCAAGAATAATTATATAGGAACACGAGCCTGAACTTCGAGGGGACATTAAGTGCAATTAAAAACAAGGCTGAAGCAGAAATTTGCCGATGGGGGCGTGGGGGGGCGTCGCCCCCCAATATTTTCAAATTTGCAAGAAATTTGGTCAAAAGTTAGCCAGGCTGCCAAGAGGGTTGGCCACAGTATTTTTTGTGACCTTTTCTGTTTTTAGTAACAATTTAGTAGCAATAATTGGTCAATTGGTCAGAACGCCCCCCTCCCCAATAGAGGTTGTCTCAGTGCATCACTGGGCTAAGGCTGAAGCAGTATCGTAAAATTTGTTTTTGGACAACGATGCACAAGCCTTCCACTAACATATGGATGTGAAATGCTCTTTCCTCTTGCTAGCCTGAAGAGAATTGACAACCTTGTCACATTTCTTCCTTGATTTGCACGAATTAGTTGCTAGCATTGTCTATCTATATTTGTTCATAAACTTATTTCAATAAAAAACATGGATATGCATCTGGAATATCCCATTTTGCTAATGGGCTCTCTATAAATCAAAGCCACCAATATTGTCTTGTATATTGTCTGTCTGAATTGCTTACACCCTACTAATTTAAGAACAAATTAAGAACAATTCAGCCTGAAAATTTGGGGAAAATGAAAAAAAAGCTAGACTTAACCTCAAATTTACTGGTTCTTACAACAAAAAAGACTGAAGTGGTTTTAGGTAGTGGCGTTTAGCCTTAAAGATTAGAGCAGGGAAAATCTGACAGCTTGGGGGTACATTCAACATTCTGACAGCCTGTTAGACATTGGTTTTGCTTCTCCTTCGTATCATTTTGTTATTGAAATAGAGTTTGTTGATTTGAAAATCTTCCTGTTGGATACCATGAACTGTACTGCGAAGCACAAGTTTTAGTCATGCACAATCTTTACGTGATAATATTACATAGCTAGTGAAATAGTGCCAGATGATACGGAGTAGATCAATAAGCATGTAAAAAACAATTGCGAGACATTTAAGCCTACTGCCTACAAGATAAGCGTAGTACAACTTTGTTGTCACTTTGTTGTCACTAGCCGGTAAATCCCCCTGTTTCCCGTCTGACAATTATCCCCTGTTTTCAAATTCTTCCTTACTACTAGATCAAGTTTAATTAATTTTGTCCAAAAATGTTTTGGTTTCGTCTTAACATTATTGTGAAGCAAACTAAAAGACGAAGCTCAGGGACCAGACATTTAAAGCTCTGGATACCGGGGCAGGTTCGAATTTAGAAACTGTTCCATATTTTTGCACTCTATCTATTTTTGTAGAAAAATTTTCATGCCCATCGAGGAATGAGTAAAAGATGTCAAACTACCACGCAGGGATGCTAGAATAATAGTAGGGCAGGAGGAACAGAAGTTTGGAAGAGGGCATTTGCACTGACTATGACGTCATTATGACGTCAGAATTTGAACTTAAGGGTTACTTTGCACATACTAATGCCCCCAACCATTGTTTCATTTCGTGGGAAGTCATGAAATCCTGAGGGTAAAAGGAGAGAGAAGAACGAATGTAAGAAGAAAATGTGAAAAAATTAAATCAGTAGACCGCAAAAGAAGAGCACTTTTGCCCTCCTTGCCCCCACTCTTTGAGGGCAAGGGTGCGCTACTCCCCCCTTTATCCCGTGCTCCGGCGTCCCTGTTACCATGCTCGAAAATTTTTCAGAAAGTTTTGTACCCCCAATTGTCCTATGTGTACAGCTGATAGGGAATAGACAATATGGAAATCATTGACCAAGTGTTACTGCCGAAGACTAATGCTTCCTGATTGGTGTGTCAAAATAACCACTGCCAATATCCTCCAGATCCTTCAATATTCCTTTCAAAATTACGACATTGCTGCTACTAGTCTTCCTAAAGAAAAGTATTTCTTTATTGTTGTTTAGGAAAACAGCAACAGAAAAAGCAAATTCATAGTAGCAAGAACTTAAGTTCCATTGACTGTAAAAAGACCTTCAACGGAAATCGCCTAATTTATCTTCAAAGCAAAAAAAGTTGAATTTACTGAATCACTGTCATAACAAGTGCTATTCGCAAGAAATAGTTTTAGTACTAACAATATTTCATTCAATAATATTAAATTAAAAAGCATAAATAACAATTTTAATGGCAAATAACCAAATAGTGTTTCATAAAAGTAGATTTAAGTAGCCGTTAGATTTCATCAGCTCTTGAATACTGCTGATACCACAGACGCCTCAAAATTACTTGCAAGTTCTGTCCTCAAAATCTAAAAGCAAAACTTTCGAGTTTATTTTTCTTTAAAAGCAGGTGTAGATTAATAGTGCTTCTGAGTACACAAAGTCATATCACAGCCGTTTTAAAATTAGTGCTGGTTTTTCCCCATGGTAACGGACGAAAATACAGATGACATTTAGCAACCCAGCTTTAGAAGTTCTAGCTACGCACACATAAACGTATCTGCGTGAAACTGTGTGCATCTACGTGCACACATTGCCACCATAGCATCGTGTTTTTTATCTTATGTTCTATTATTTATTTAGCATCTTTCAGGGTAGTTGATGATATCTGGATTGGCTCACAATATATTATGCTATCGAGAGTTTCATCTTGTTCTTTAGGAACTGTTGTATCTATGCGCATCATAATGAACTGTAGAGCCTACTGCTGTTATCTGTATAAAATTCCCATCGTGTAGTCTTGGGATTTACTAGAATGCGTGGAAGTATTATTTGCATACAATACTGGAAAGTCTTGTTGTGGGTGAACGTGTTATTGCTAGATTTCAGATATACAGTCAAAAAGAATAGCAAGACTCAAATTTGCAAAAATTGTTAGGTGATTTAGGAGGAATGGACAGCTCAAGCTTCAAAATTTGCATTGCCACAGCACGAAAAAGCGTAAATTGTAATGTAATGATCAATTGGCTTAGGCAACATGACGTCAAATTTATGTTGCTTTTCCTAAACTTACAAAATTCAGACCAATAAGCATCGAATGCTATCAAGAAACTCAAAATTGAATTAGTTTTCGTTAAATGTTACACCCCTAGAACAATTTAACCATAGATTTGACGATGAGGCCATCTGAAGAGAGTTAGTAACATAACATTGAATTGAACAGCTTACATACTTACATCTGGCATCAACCGCTGTTTTCTAACAGCTCCTTGTGGGACCTTAGTAGGGAAAGGGTAAGGAATGCTTCTATTAAAAGTACGAGAATATAAGTATTTGGAAGCTGAAGTCAGCAATTGACGCAGGACGACAATTCCAATAAATAAATTCAAGGGGGTGGATTATTTTCAAGGTAATTAAAGTCCCCTTACTGGGCTCCCTGTAATTCTTTTTGAGTTCATTGACTTCGCTAAACCTATTCTGACCAACGACAAGAACCTAAAAAGGGACATAAATCTGTTTTTTCTTATGAGAGAATAGACTTTTAGCTAAAAATGAATTCTTCAATGTTCGCTTTCAGGTACCTGGTTATTCTTGCATTCATTTCATGCTGAGTCGTCATTGTTTATTTACAAGAAAGTCGCAAGGGATACATAAAACATGAATTGCTGATAGAAGTGGATATCAAGGAAATAATGCAAAATTCGCCTTATCTCTCTCTTCAGCTGTTTCACATGCAATGGAAGAAGTGCTTTGTTGATAAACACGAGTCAAAGGTTTGCAAAAATTATCCAACATTAACAAAGTCCACTTGCCATTTCAATAGGTGCTAGGGTAATTATGATCTGAGAGCACACCAAGCTGATACTGTTTACAAAAAGTGTACTGTAATCTAAAGTACTGCAAAACTCATAAACAGCTGATTGTCTAAAGAAAAATGGCCCAAAAGATGAATTGTTCATGGTCAATAAGCTGTCTTAACGTTCCGGAGTATCAGGTATATTGTCCAGAAGATTCCTTCAAGAATAATATCATTGTCAACATAATCGTGAATTTTGCTTTTTCGTTTTCTTCTACAATACTCAATGGCAGTGTCATGTGGGTGATTTACTTTAGAGAAAGACTCCAAACACCGTACTATTTAATACTGCTATCTCTAGCGATAACAGACTTCACTGCTGGCCTAATTGCCCAGCCATTGCATGTCGCACGGATCACTTTACTCGTTGCAAAACATGGATATTCTTCCTGTGCTCTGGATATCAGCACAGTTGCTATTGGATATTCATTAATAGCAGTTTCATTCTTTACTGTTTCGTACGTCACTCTAGAGCGTTATCTAGCCATTTTCTATCCATTTTACCATGAGCGGAGATGCACTCGTCAGAGCTCTAAAAAGTGGCTTGCTGTTGTTTGGATGATCGGTTTGGCATACGGAGCAGTGGGTTGTTTACCATATAGTAGAACTAGAGTAATCTTTGTTGGGATGGTATCCGTCATTGGTACTGTCTTTCTCATATGGAATTGTTTCGCGTACTCCAGAATTTTTCATATTTCAAGAAAGATTCAGCTGAGAGTCAGGCAAGAGCAACAAAGATTTGCTACGGACGAGAAGATCGTTAAAGAGGCAAAGGCTGCAAGGACAACATTTGTTGTTGTTGCTTCCCTTGTAGCATTCTACGTCCCGGCGTTTCTTACAACTGCCATGCGAGACAAACTACCAGTCTTCCCGAAATTCATAAATATTTGGGCCTACACTTTTATGCTGATTAACTCGACAGCAAACCCTGTTATTTACTGTTATTTTTGCCACGATATAGGACGTGAAATGAAAAAGCTTTGGTATAGTGTTCGGGGAAAGCAGCTAGCGTTGGGCGAAACCAGCATTCAAGCCCAAGGCAACTAAATGAAACATGTATTTATATTTGGATTAAACTCTCTAATGTTGGATCTAAGCTGTAGTTACCAAGCCATATTGAATGAGTGCGGATTGTACTAAACTGTGTAACTTTCTTCTCAGACAATCTACTTCAGGATCAAACAACTTGGATTCTATTCCATACGTTAGATATAGCGTGGAAGTATATGTTAGAAATTAGCACCTTACTTGTGTATTTATACGTCATATTTTGCTCCTACAATTCAACTGCAAGGTTTTGAGTAAAATTTCAAATGACTCGACCTGTTCAAGTTAGGAAGATGAAATTCAAATGACTCGATCTGTTCAAGTTAGGAAAATGAATTTTAGCTGATTTATTGTCTTGGTGAAGGCACCACTTCCCTATCCATAACAATGGCGTGCTGGCCGGGGGGCCGAGAGGGCAAGTACCCCCCTTGCAAATAACTTTTTAGGAGTATGAAACCAAGAAATTAATATTTTAATATACTATTTGAGGTCTGAAGGGGCGCCATTTTGAAATCTGAGGGGGCGCCGTTTTTTGCAATAATGAAAGTGCCCCCCTAGAGAATGCTCTTCCAGCACGCTACTGATCCATAAGGCCTACGCATGCATAGCGATAGTATAAGTCACGGTTAAGTTCAACGGAGCCCTGTACTCGGTTACCCGAGCAATTCATATGAAGAAATAAGGTGTTGTTAGTTGTTGGAAAGAAGGCTGCAAGTCACCAACATGATAACTAAACGTATTTGCCACGTATTGTGAAATGACCGTAAGTGCTATTCAAATTATCATATTGCTCGTACTGAAGGTGGATTGTGAAGGTGAAGGTGGAGGAATTAAATGAAGGTGGAGGAATTAAATGAAGGTGGTTTGCTAGAAAGTACTGCTAGACTGCTGAAATAGCTAAGGAAGCTCCATACTGGACTTTTGAGACCTAAGAAACAGGTTCATATGCATTCATACTTCAATAATCTGCGTGCAGAATGTTAAATATGATAATTTAGCTTCTCTTCAATAGTCTATCTGTCACGTCAGAACTAAAAACTTCTGTTTTATAAAGTCTTATGAAAGTTTTGATACTGATATCATGAAAATGTAAAGAAAATTTAAACACTTAAAAGCTTTCTTTGTATAACAGATTATGGTTGAACCTTATGCAACACTGATAACAGCAGTTAAGTTGGGTAGCCTGTTTTAGCTAGTTTATGTCGATTAAAGTTAAGAATGTCTTAAGAAAATCTCAGCCTCATGTCCAGGTAATTGAAGAAAATCGAGGCTCAGGCAATTAATTGGTTTCTTATTAAAAGCCTTTATATAAATGAACGGAAGGCAACTTAGTAAAAGCCAACCTGGACAATAACTCACAGTTTGTTATGGAACGCATACAATTAAAGTGTCACTACCAATGGTTTGGTTTAATTTAAAACATATGCCCTTCTCTCACATTGTCGAACAGATTGTAATTACTTTTATTAAAAGTCGTATCAGTCCTATAGAAGGGATATCGGTGAAGAGCACTTTGAACACATGTAAAAATACCTTGCTGAATGACTGCAAGAAATATAGATGTGCTTCCAATTGAAGTTAATGAGCCTTGCATAAAATATAGATTTCATTATATTTGAATCAGTTTAATTTTTAAAATGTCTACTGTCTATAATAACAAAAATGCAGATGGGTTTTTGATGTAATACTGTCTTCATTCCTGTCACGAGCATTATATGCCATGAAGAATGCAGTTAAAGTCAACCATAGCTTTGGTTGAATTACTTAACTTATTCTGAGTATGAACTATGCGCAATGGTAAAAGTTTTCTTGAAATTTAATGGTTTCAAATTAAATTCATTATCATTTGAGAAAACAGTAAAGCTTCCTACAGAAAAATTTAGAATCTCATATAAAACCCAGTTATGCTGTGCTGTATAATTAGATCTTAGTTTCCGATGGGATTTTACTCCTTCCTTGTAACGAAAGGGGTTATATTTCTTCTATCATTTCATACATGTTTGAAAAATAGGTGGGCAAAGGGTTCTTTTTGTTTGAAATGCACACTTTTTAAGAACTGCATATTTTCTGTAGCACTGCACGTTGAAAAAGTGCTGACACACAGACTATATGCAAAACTTTCAACTGATCTACTTAACTTCTTGCGCTTGTAGAGACGAAACTTAAATGGGGCATGAGGGTGAGCCACCCCACCCCAACCTTGAAAATTTACCATTTCGCAGGGCAAAAACAGCAGTTTTTGCAGGGCAGCTTACTGGATCAGGACTATTTAAATCAACTACTGATGCAAAAAGGTCACAGAAAATTTTCGCAGTGCAAACCTTTGAAACGCCCCTTCCCCAAATATATTCAAGTTACGTCCCTGAGCTCTTGCATAGTTGTTTACGTTATCTCATAGCTGATTTTACCGTCTCTTTGCGGTATGCTTTATCAATTATTCCTACAAGATCTGCTCTCATCTCAAATACTATGGAGTGAAGCTTTAAAGTTTTTTCTTAGTCAGTTAGGAAGAATGATGATTTTTATTTACAAATTTCATTCCTTATTTATATACCTCATCATGTGTGGAAAATTAAATTAATAATTCATATCTGTGTTTGACATATCATCTTTTAATAGTTTTGGCTGTTTTATACATCTGTTATAGCTTGAGCAGTGACGGCTTTTCGAGAAAAATCAGAAAGAGAGCAAAGGGGCTGAATTTTTCAAGTATTTTAGAAGAAACACGTGTACTCGACAAATACTGGGGAATAGTTGTCGATTATACTTGTTTTTCATGAGAAAAATTTACAAGAAAATCGAGGCTCAAGCAAAAAGGTGATTTTATCATTAAAACACTGTATATTTGGCCATTGGTATTAACACTTTCGCCGAGAATTTGCCGCTTCGATGCCAGCTGGGGGCACTTTACCCCCTCTTTTCCCCCTAATGTCCGCTACTGAGCTTGAGACGGCAGCAGAGATAATGGTTGTTTAGAAATATACTGTCACATTTGCTGGAATAGACGAAATCTTGATGCTATATGTTTGAAACCAGGGTAGAGAATACCCTCATACGTTTACATGAAAGCCGAATTTTGTTTGAATTGCTGCTCATCATCATAATCATTGTGTGTCATCTGCTCAAGCAGGTTGACTATCATGGATTTCCAGCCTCGGTCGTCCGCTTTCCTTACACAATCTACATAGCTTAACTTTGTCCATTCTTTGATATTATCCATCCATAAGGTTCTAGGTCTTCCTCTCCCTCTTTTCCCATTTAGTTTTCCTTCTACCAATAATCTTTGTAGTCCATCTCTTCGAATTATATGCCCATAATATGCTACTTGTCTTTGTTTAACTATATATAACAGTAGTAGTTTGTTGCCTATCATTGTGAAAATCTCATTGTTTGACTTGTGTGCTGTCCATGGTATTCTAAGCATTCGTCTGTAGATCCACATTTCAAAAGTATATATCATAATTGATGCTACTGGATGAAAGTCGAGTGTTGAATTGAAGTAGAAAGGAAGTGCTACTAGTGAACGGGCTGAACAATCTTAAGGTTTGAATGAAATTCATCATTTGTGAACTCCTCCTGCTATGCAAATTGGCTTCCGTCTGCTGTGCGAGAATTTATAACTTATAATTTGAAGGGATATTGCTACTTCTGGAAAGAAATGACGATACACAAAATCCAAAATATTACAAATCAGGTGCTGAATTTTATGAGATTTGTAGCAATGGCAGTGAAATCCTCATGACTTTTTCAATCCATTTGAATCTTGTGTCAAAGTTACTGAATTTTTGTAAATACGATTGTTCAATTTTCCTATAAGACAGTGATTGTACCTTCTAAAGCTTCAGTTAAAATTGACTGATATCTTAATTGAAAATGAATAAGAAAGCCAGGGGCGGTTTTTCGGACAAAATCAGGGAAGCAAAGGTGCTGAATTTACCGAGCACTTTAGAAAAACCACGTGTACTCGACAAACACTCTCTGCTGTTGTTTTGTCCTGCACTATTGTAAGCAGTGACGCGCAAAAGACTTTTGAATGGGGAGTGGGGGGAGTAGCAACAGAAACTTACTGACAAGTTACTAAATGTTCCAGGACTACCATCAAATGATGATCGATTAACAACAAACTATGATCGCAAAACAACCTTTTACTGACAAGAAGTACCTACGACTTCGGTAAAAGTAGGAGGTGTGACACCCCCATACCACCTGCTTCGGCACGCTCATGTTTCTAAGCATGATACAACAAAGCTAGCAAAAACAACAACGACAGAGCACATGGAGAAGAACCTTAGGGATCATTCACCCATTACGTAACACCTCTAGGGGGGAGGGAGGGTACCTTGACTTGATACGCTGTTGCTTAATCTATATAGAGAGCTATAGCATGAAGCGTTACGATAGTGGGAGATAGTCTCAAAACGGTAAATTTAGCGTTACGTTACGGGTGAATGACGCCTTATCTAATAGTTGGATTCATTGATTCTTTATGCTATCCTTGCCCATCTAACTATACAAATGTTTTGTTTTGCGTGATGATTGTCACACATCTGGCACGTACCTGCAGGGGGCACGGGAGCATTCCCTCAAGTGAAAATTTTGCATGGTTTTGCCCCCAACAGAACCGTCAACTTTGCAATTTACATAGTAAAATAAGGCTTTCGTCCCCCCTAAGTGCTTGTACAGGCAAGTTTTGCTCCCTGGACATGACCTCCAGTTACATGCTTGACACACATTCTAGACATTTGCTCTAAATCAAGAAATTTCAATAGTAGTTTAAAATCTTTTCTCTTGTAAAAGCATAGATATGAAAACAAAAATTTGTCTCATTTCCTAGTCTACATCGCAAGATACAAAATAGTCTTGATTTATCATTGACTACACAGACATCCTGGTTGTCTACTAAAGACAGGTGCAAAGAATCACTTCGTTTGATGCTAACTCTCACCTGCAGTATCTGAGGTTATGTTGCTACGCAATATTAGACGACATAGAAGAATTATAAGGATACTTAAGTACTACTTCTGAAGTCGAATTAAGATGAAAGTTGCTTTCACTAATTGTTTGCTAAGATAATAGCAATTGCTGAAAACATAATACATCCATGAAACATTTTATGCACTACTGTTTATAAAGCATATTTCTATCTACATAGATATTTCAATTGTTTAACCAGGTGTGCTAGTGAAACCAGTGTCATCGCAATGAAGATTCTCAGACTGCTGGAAAATTGCTAGAGTTGCCCCCATTTTCAAGAGTGGTCAAACGAGCAATTCATCTAATTATAGACCGATTTCAGTACTTCCATTTGTTCCCAGGGTTTTTGAAAAGTTGATTTACAATTAACTTTATGACTACCTTGACGGAAATAAACTTCTTTTCTCCAAGCAGTCTGGGATTAGGTCCTTGCACCCTGTAGTTACTTGCTTGCTTAAATGTACAAGTCACTGGTATCTTAACATCGATAAGGGGCAATATACAGCAATGATATTCATTGATCTCAGAAAAGCATTTGACACCGTAGACAATGAAATTCTACTTAAGAAACTGATGAAGTATGGGGTCGTCGGTACTGAGAATGCATGTTTTGCATCTTATCTATGTAACAGAATGCAGTTTTGTAGAGGGAATGGAGTGTCCTCGGGGCTTTCTATCAATTGTGGGGCTCCACAGGGCTCTTGTCTTGGACTTTTACTGTTTTTGACTTACATTAATGATCCTCTATTTTCTCTGCAAAGCAGCCAAGTCACTATGTATGCTGACGATACCGCTTTATTACATTCTTCCAAAAACGTCGTTGATTTCAGTGGAAACCTTAATAGGGACTTGTGCAATCTGAACCAATGGCTTCAAGGAAATAAGCTTTCTCTAAATTTGATCAAGGATCAAGCAATGGTGGTAGGATCTCGGCTAAACCTTAAGAAAGTCTCTGACAAAAAGGTACAGCCTCCTAACTTTGTTATTGGTGATTCACAAATTGAGATTGATGAAAAGCTAAACATTTGGGAGTACAACTTGATCAATATTTTGTTTTGGATGAACATGTTAGATTTGCATGTGCTAAGTATCTCGTGAAGTATGCCAAGAAATTGCTACCCCAGGAAACTTTTAGCCATATCTATAGACGTGTGGTTGAGCCTTGTTTTCGTTCCTGTAGCTCTGTGCGGGGGAGTTATGGGGAAACCAAGCTTCTTACACTGCAGAAGTTACAAAATCGTGCTGCCAGAATAGTACAAACAGTAGTTATGGTGCACATAACTGAAAAGCTATACTGGCCAGCTATCGCCGAACTTATTAAACAAGAGACAGCGATCATCGCTTACAAATCTTTAAATGGTCTCGCTCCGACGTATCTCTCAAATATATTTTCAAGAAACTCTATTCGAGACACTGTCTATTTGAGAAACTCTGAGACTGACTTGCAAGTGCCTCTATTCAAAACTGCTAATGGGCAGAACTCGTTTGCATATCGTGGGACTCATCATTGGAACAGCCTTGAATCCGAGGTTAAAAAAGCACCATCTGTACTGGCATTTAAACATCGATTTAGATGTTCTTCTTTTCCTATGTTAATTTTTTGTTATTTTAGCTGTGTAATTAGGGCGTTTACTTTTATTGCATATATTGTATTTTGTATTTTAAATTGTAAAGTTTGTCATGGCCCCCTGAAAAGCAGCATTAGCTGCTGGGGCTACCGTGAATAAAGAATGAGTGAAATGAAATGAAAAGTAAAAAGGTAATGACTTTGACTTGAAAGCAATTTACAGGCTATTCCTTACTTTTATATTCTTTATTTACTTAACTAGCTGGCACTACTGTACCCCTCCTCACCCTTAGCAGGAAGTTTATTTCACAGGTTGATGAAAGCCTTTTGTTGTTAAACTACGAGAATCTCTGAAAAATGTCGCTGCAATACTTTCCTAAAATTTTTGAAACAATGTAAATAGAAATTAAGACATGCCTAGATGAGGCTTTTAGCTATTAAATTTCCATATGCGAGATGTTTTTCCAATGTTCAAATGAAGGGAACATTTAATTATGTAAGTAATGAATAGTACGAGTTTATACCTTTCAAAAAAATCAGAAAAGAATCACACAAACCTACAAAAAATGAACAAATCAGAGACAATTTGTGAGAAAATCACCAAATATCATGAACATCACAAAGAATTATAATCTGGTAGCATTTCTTGTTTCCAATTTTAACTATATCAGGTTTATTAAGAATTTAATACTACGTTAACACTTTTTTGTTATATAAGAATATCAAACTATTTTCCGAGCCTCAATATTCTTAATTTGTTCTGGTTTTGAGCCTAATAACACTCTTTAATTTTCCTTAAGTGCCAAAGTTGTAACTTGACCTTGAAATGAAAGGAATATATTCAAGCTTTTGTTGATAGATTACTTCAACACAAAGCAAATCAAAAGAGGAGCAGAATAATAAATATTATATTGATAGTTCAAAAGTTAATCTAAAAGCACCAATATAGCTCAAAAACACAACAATTTTAAATCTTGGTAAAGCTGGAGCCTTGCACTATTCTCAAATTATTCATAAAATTCAGCGATTCTGAGCCTCAATATTCTCATTAACTTTATTCTTAAAGTAAAAAGTATGTGCTTGTGCTCTGTCAGAGACGCCGGATAGAGAGGTACGAGGGAGAAGATACCCCTTTGGAGGAGCAAGGGGAGCAAAACTGCCCTTTTTGAAATGCCATAGCATTCCTTTCAAGCGTTCATTATGATACAACGGAAGTCACTTTACCCTACCAATATAATTTAATGATAGAGAACTATTATTAGCATGATTGTGAGAAATACGGCCCCTGCTAAAAGATGGAGCAAAAATGTCCCAAGGAGGTACATTGAAAGTTCTCAATTTCTTGGTCCTCTTTGTTCGCCTATGTTAGGTGACACGCTTTTGCTCCTGTTGGCCCCATCCCCCATCATCGTTCCGGTGCCACTGTGCTTTGCCATTTAAATCGTCAATAACGTTTTCCAACATCATGCATGCATTAAGCAGGATTGTTAATCGAAAAAATTATCACACTAGACAAAAATATTGGATCAAAGCCAAACATTTACTCATTCTAGTTTACTATTTTAACGCTAAAATTGACATTCAAATCAGCTTTCACAACGCCCCTGCGTTAATTCACAATCAAGAGCCTGCAATCATAAAGTTCTGTTCACTGTTTCCACAAGCAATTTTCTAAAACAGTTCTTTGGTTTTCTACGACGCCAGATTAGCACCCAAATCATTAGCTATGCCCAAAAAGCACAAGTTCAGTTAGATGATCTAATTACCGAGAATACTGATTTAAAGATACAGTCAAATTTTTATTGAATTTTGCAACTACATATGCTCAAACAGCTACCATGACCATTATGCGATCTGGATTAGAATTCATACCTTTCCATAAGAATGCCTAATGTTTCGTTGAGCTTCGATACTCATGATTTTTCGTTGTTTGTGATTAGGCCCAATTTACACTGCCACAGATCACTTGTTAGTCCGTATGACAGGCGATACGGATTTGCCTTCCGTCTACATTAGTCCCAGCAATCTGTAGCATACGTGGTACGTTTTGCCGTATCATTTTTTATCTTTCTAGGGTAAGCCCGTAGCCAAGCCTGCTTCAGGGGTGGCAATAATTTTACTGGAGGAATGACATGGTACAAAATATGAGAGCTCATTTCATACGTAATTTTATCACAATCAAATGGAAAATATGTGCGGAGGAAAAGATTGAACTTTCTATCTTGTCATAAAGACCAAAGTTGAGCTGAACCAAAATTTCAGGCGATCTCTCCTTATCTACAAATAAAAGACAACAATAACGAATTGCAAAAAATTTCCAAGGGGTGGCAAAAAGCTAGCATTCTGTTGTCCAGGGGTGGCATTTTCCACCTCATGTCACCCCATAGCTACGGGTCAGTTCCAGGGAAAGGCTTAATAGTGATCCGGAATCATTGGCATAACCGACGTAGGTTGGGGTTTTAAACAACTCCCACGGGCCCCCAAGCTCCTAAGACACTAAGACCTCCTCAGAATTTTCCAAGACATCAGCCTTTTTGGATTTCTTGGCATGAATATAAGTTTGGGCCCTTCCTAAGGACCCTGAGTGCCTCTTTTCCGGACCCGGACTACATACAAATAGCGTAAAAGTGATCAAAAGTGATCTGTAGAAGTGTAAACTGGTCTTAAGATTATTCTTTTATTCTTCAGCGATAAAGGACCTAAATTTTCCTGAAAATTGAAAGCAATAATTGTGCCAGTCCAGCATAGAACGATAACAATAACAATTTAATTGTTATTTACTTAAAATTGTTATTGTGCCAGTGCAGCATAGAACATAGCAATAGCAATGAATACTATGAATACCAATATACTACTATATTTGGTATTTGGTATTCATAGTATATAACTTTATCCAGAGCAGGGGTGGCCAAATAGAGAGAAGATATGAGTCACATTCTTTAATGCGATACTGCAAAGAGTCACATTAAACTTATGGGGACACAGTATTACCCTCTATGCTTTCCTCTCACAAAAATATCTTATTGAACTCAATTGAAGTAAACGTAAATAAGAAACACACGCTTCAATATGAATGTAAGAGCCGCATAAAATCAGCCAAAGAGCAGCATGCTGCAAGTGAACCGCGGTTTGGCCACACCTGATCTAGAAGGAAGTCAAGTAAGCAAAACATTTAAGTCTTTATGAACTTAGTGGAAGTATTGACGACTCTCAATTATTGCTATGTCTCAGCGAACTTGAAGCTAAATATTCTTACAGACTCTATTCTTATTAAAATTGTGTAGTTGTGTTTTTACATGCGTATTTGATCTTGAACGTTTTCTCAATGGCAACGTGTATATCGGTTTTACGAATACCATAGCGAAGTGTATGCTTACACACTTAAGCTTCTTGTAAATAAATGTAGTGAGAAAAAGATCAACGAAGGTCATGACAAGGGTCTTTCTAGTTGATCTTAGCAGAGGCGAACAGTTGACAGGGACGCCGGAGCATGTTTGAGTGAGGAGGCTAGGGACGAGTAACAAGTTCCTATTGGGTATGGTATTGGAGGTAAGGGGTGGAAACCCCTTTAACTTGTTAGAAGTACGCCCTTAGATGGCAATAAGATCCCCTATTTGATAATCAAAGTGCATCTTCTCCTAGATAGGTTAGGCTGTATATTGTGTGACATCATAAACTGGCAAAAAGCGGAGGGTTACAGCCCCCCAATCCCCAGCCCCCTCAGCTCCAGCGTGCCTGTTTCAACAGACTATCTTCAATAAAATGATGCTTTCCAGTCTACTAAGTAATTTTCCTTTACTGTTTGAGGCCTGGATTATTACTATCTAATTGTATTAATTAGAAACGCATTGTAACTTATATAAAGTTAGAATAAAAGAAAATTGCCCTATGTTTTTATGACTTTCGGGTACCATTGACAATCTGATTCCGACGAGTACAATTTTGGAAGTCTTCATTGTATAAATCTTTGAATGCCTTTGCTATCCTGAGGAATATTGTTCCCAGCATACATACATTTTTTGTATTGAAGTTGCTCCCCATATTTGGAAAGAAGGAGAGCCCCACGCCTTTCCTTGCCTGTAGGCCAGGTGAATCATGATTAAAACTAGATTCATCTTGCAGAAATCCGTCGGTAATTGCAATTCAATGAGTTTATAATCATCGTCGGTGTATTTGTATCTTTTAGAGCATAGCGCTCAAATCTTGATTGGTTAATACATTTGCTCACAACCAAATTCTCCTTGACGTCTCAGCCAATAGAAGGCTGCGATT